>JAGDQP010011305.1:0-26049 GCA_022664845.1 Lepisma saccharinum
ATGTGGCTGTTAAACGTTAATTTCATATCAAACGTGACACTAAGATTTTTTAACTACGTCGGGCCTACTTATGAATTTAACAATTAAATCTATAAATCGTTTTATTTGTACTTAATGATATGATAAAACTTCGTATTAATTGCAAGTTGATTTATAACACACCAGTTAGTAAAGTTGCCTAAACTATGCTGTAGTTTTATGGCATCTTCATGGAATTAATTTTAACATATATTTGAGGTCATCTCTGTAAATAGCACTTTTTATTATCTGGTAAGAATTGTGGTAGGTCATTAATGAACAAGAGGAATAACAACGGTCCAAGATTCGAGCCTTGCGGGACTCATGACATGGCTGTATATTCATCAGATTGGTGTTCCTTAAATAGATCAGACTGTCTGCGATTAGTTAGATAAGAGCACATGAACCTAATCAAAGATAGAGAGAAGTGATGGTGATTTAATGTATTTAGTAATACATTGTGATTAAGTCTGTCAAAGACCTTTTCAAAGTCAATATAAATCGCATCGACTTGCTTTCCTTTGTCCAACGAGTTTTCAATAAAATCTATAACAATTGTAAGGTTCGTTACCGTGGATTCTTGTGAAACAATGCCATGTTGTTTAGTTGAGATAACTACCTTCAAATGATTAATAATTCGTTGATATACAATCAGTTCAGAGAATTTTGCAAAGATTGGTAAGATTGCTATAGGCCTTTGGTTGGTAATTTCTCGTCTGTTGTTTGTTTTAGGTATAGGACAAACTAAAGCAGATTTCCATTTGTTCGGGAAAATACATGTTTTTAGTGTCAAGTTGAACGCAATCAATAGGGAATATTTAAATTTATCAATACATCCTTTCACTATAGGATGAATACCATCAGATTTAACTGTCGTTTTGGATTTTAGATGCTTGACAGCCTTCTCTATTTCGTTCAAATGTATTTGATCAACAGGTAGTATTCAGATTTCTTCGTAACCCCTAGAATTACTATCAAAATTACTGAACGGTTGAGAAGAGGATACAAATACTGATTGGTAATACTGTGCAAACATACTAGCTATTTGTTCATTGTTACACAAATCCACCTTCAAATTTAAATATATTCGGGGGAAGACGTTTTGTTTTGTTTTTAATAAATTTTCACAATTGACCTAGATCAGTATTAAGATTTTCAGAATTTGATATAAAGGTCATATAGGCTATTTTTATGTCTTTCTTGACTTCCCTACGCAATCGAACAAATTCCTGATTGTGGTGTTTTGAATTTTCAATTTTGTATGTATTTTCAATTGTTTTAACCTTGAGTTTCCTAATAATGTCTTTAGTAAAGCAGCACGGATACTTTGGGATAGAGTTTCTTTTGCAGGGGACAAATATTTCATAAATAATATCTTAGAGTTTACTATACTAACTAAGTCATTAACATTATTATACTCTTTTAAGCATTTCCAATCAACTTCCAGTATATTTTAAGGTAGGTTTAATGTACTTCATGACAAGGTTCTTTTTGCGCCCTTAATTTAGTAAATATTGTCGTGGTTAACTTCTTGATAACTTTTAGTAAATCATAGAAAAACTGTCACTTTATCCTTGCCCCCCTCTGAAAACCACAAGATGGGCGCTCATGCACCAGACCCCTCCCTAACTAGGACTTCTGGTATACTATATTTTATCTGTAAAATACAAGAATCTCCTGGAAAGCACGGAAGGTCGTATATTTTCATTCTACAAAGCCCCGTACAAGACCTTACCACAAATAGAATGTCAAATAATAAAAAGCATATTGTTTTTTACTTGGCGTCATGACCTTACAGTTTGTAAAGTTGGTAACGAAGGTTCAAGACCTTTTGATAAAAAGATATTCAAAAGACCATAAAAGTTTCTTAAAATCAGCATATTGAGAATTAAAGTCATGTTAATGGAAATCGTAGGGAGTTCCTAGGTTCGATATCAGCGGCCACCCATCCCGACTGACGTTTTCCTAGATTTTTGCTATCATTCACACCAGGTCAATGTCGCGATGGTACCTTCAACTTAGACCCTGGCCGGCTAATTCCCACATCCTTTCCCCTACTCCATCCCGCTCTGAGCTATGGATATCTAAAAACTACAAATAAATTCAAATTTGTGCAAGAAATAGTCTCTATGTGTGCAAGAAGCTGTATTAAGCGGTCAACATTTTAGGTTCTACAATGAAGAATCAAATGATTCGTGGAAAACCCAGCCGGCATAGGGACGTCTATTCGATGTCTAGAATTGGTCACTTTTGTCGAATCGACGTCGTAAGTACAAATTTTCGACGTCGAAAATTGGTCATTTGCGAATTCTTCGACGTCGAAATTGTCGACGTACAATCGACGAAGGTGAAAAGACGTAGAAACATCGTCATTACAACCAAATTTCGATCATTGTGTATAACAATAAAAATATGTTACAAAAGTGCCAAATGAACGCTTTTGTGTTTTAAAAGCATTATTTTTCTATTTAAAGTGATCATTTTTAAAATATTCTGACAATCGTCACATTTTTGTGGAAATGACGTCATTCATTACTTTCTAACGTTCTTTTCACGTTAATTCCACATCCACTTTCGACGTAGATTCAACGTCGATCTGAGTGACATATTTTCGTCGTTTCGACGTCCAAAATATAACTTCGATGACGGTTTCTCGACGTGGAAAACACGTATGTGTGCCGGCTAGGAGGGAATATTTTGAGCGTCAAATGTTCTGTGAATTTAATGAAAATTTTAATATTAAACTTTGTAAATCAAATATATCCGTTTATGGCTGATAATACTATCTCATCGTACTGTGATGTTGCTGTGATTATGTACACATTCAGCGTATGGATTAGTCTCTATATTCCTAGGACGCTCTAGGGATGAGTGTTGTGACACTTAACTATTCCCTAGAAGCTGTCCAATAGTTAAAACACGGTGCTGACGGAAGATGGCTCTCTCTAGCGCCAGACCTCATGAACAATCTAGTGCAAACTGCAAACTATGGGCAGACGGTGCAAATCATTCATCGACGTCAGCCTTTATGATCATATCCCATACTTATATTCTTGTGCAATTCAGTGTTCAAGTTGTTCCTTCTTTACTGTTCTCATTGGTTCAGACTTGTTCTTAATCAGAACAGACAACGTTAATTGAAATTGTCAAGTAAATTCTTGTATCGGCCCTCCTTTTTAAAATAATTCCTGTAGTTAAAAGAAAGGATACTGTATATGTAAGAACTAGGGGTGTTCGGAGTTCCGAAATATTTCGGAACGGGAATCAGGATTCCGGAATCGGTTCCTGTGATTTATTTCAGAATGTCGGAATTTCGGAACATCGGAATTCCAGCATGTCAGAATTTCGGAACGTCAGGATTCCGGAATCTCCGGACATCGAAATTTCGGAACGTCGGAATTTCAAGGCACTGGCATTCCGGAATGTCGGAATTTTGAAAGTTAGAATTCCGGGGAAATCCGGAATACAAGGAATTCTGAATTCCGGGATTGACTTCAGACTTTGGGAAACCCTAGTACGACTTCGATTCACAAAGACGGGTAACGTGTCCCTGATATTATTGAAACGTTGTGTTCCCCGCGCGTTCCCAGCAAAATAAGTAAGGGAAAACGAACTCCAAAATTAATAAAGTATGAGAACAATGTCCTGTTCACACAATGCCCTTTAGGAAAAGGGAAGCTGTCCTCTATGTATCCTGTACAATGTAAGCCACGCTTGTCCCTCCCTCTTCCTCCATTATCTAACTATTGGCAAGAAAGTGAAAATTGGTTTTCAGTTTGCTTTGGCAGAAAATGAGAAAGCTTTCCCTTCTGTCACTCCAGTACACACTGTCAGTGCAATGATACAACAACCTTGACAAGTGGCACAGCTTTACACCCATGAGATAAAATAAAGAAGAGAAAGAAAAGAAAACGTACAAAGGGATTTGATTATGACAAGAAGAAGTTGTTTCTCTTGTAAACGAAACCATTTTTCTCGGTGCTTTCACTCTTTCATCAAAGCAAGAAAGGTGTTGGTGATACGATGCAGAGTTTAATGAACTTTAAACACAAAATGGGAGACGAGGACTGAATTCCATTGAAAAAAACATTTCAATTGCCAATATCTTAAATTCATGTATACAGGGTTACCAGATAATTTTCTACCATTGGAGGACAGTCAAGTTAAAAATGAAGGAGAAACTGCGAATGTTTATCTTCCAATGGAGGACAGCGACGCTAAGATTAGTGGATCACTATGGATACCTTTTATTTAAAATTCGACAAAGAAACACTGACATGAACATGAATTTCTTAGTTTCAAATTTCAGATTTTACAAGAAAAAATTACACAAAATTTGAGATTTTTATGATATCTTCTTATCAAGCAATAAAATTTAGTGAAAATCGAAAGTGCTTACTACACACAGAATAAATAAAATGGTTATAATGACAAAATGTGAAGAACCAATTGTTTGGTTCTTCACACCACATAGAAAATCTCTGTTGTATTTAACAGATATATAGGAAAAAATTACCTATAACACATTCCTATAAAAATGGAAATTTACTTTATTAAAATATTCAAATATTACATTTCAACGAACGATTTAAAGAGGCAGATACCTTTTGCCACCTTTTTCTGTTATTTAAATCCTTCGGTTAGAATTAAAAATTTAAAACTTTAATATGACAAAGTTTGAATCTTGAACTAATTTCCGCCTATATGTACTACAAATTCAACAGGCGTTTTCTACGTCATATCAAAAAATAAACATGTGGTAGTTCACATATGGCCACTATAACCATTTTATTTATTTCTGTACAAATAATGAACCATTTGCTTGATATTTTGGTAATGTCTTGTTTCGATGGTAAAAATCATGGTTGAAATAACTCCGTGTAGACTACGGAACTTAACTTGGTTACTGTCATTGTCAATAAAGACGCTTAGAGTAAGGAATCTCCTCTTTTAAAACTCTAAGGTTCAATGGTAGAGGTTTAAATTATTTAATAATGAGCAGAAATGAATTGATTCTAGTGTAATATTTTGTAGATTAGTTTTGTCATCATTCTTTTATACTTTACAAGTGATACGCACCACTAGAATACTATATATTTCGATAAAGAAATAAATAAACTCACGAAATGAGCCGCGCCTAATGACTAACTTGTGTTTAGATTAGTAGCGTAAGAAGACAACCGTCGTAAGTGGCGCTGGTTAAAATTAAAACCCGCGTTAACTGTAACTGGCGTTTACATTACTAAAATGATCTCAGTCAACGTTAATCATGGTAATATGTTATTAATGTAAACAAGGCATAACGAACATTTTACTAAAATAATTTGGATCACAGGAATACAAATATGTCCAATTAGGAACTTTTTAACCTGGTCACTAGGGAATGGAGGGCATTTCAAGATATTTAGAAAAGGAGAGAGGACAAGAGGTGAGAAAGGAAATGCCCTCCAAAAAGAGGACGTCCGGTAATCCTGGGGAACAGGATGTTTGAAAGAGAGTTACAAACTTTCACAACAAAAAGCTCTCATGAAAGGAAACAATAATGTTTTAGTAAATTTAAATGGTAAAACCCTTCGTTGAAAAAAAAAAAAAAAACTAAAATTCGAAGTATTGCTAAATTTGCGTTACGATTATGCATAGACTAAACTAAACTGGTCAGAACTAAACTAAACAAGACTAAACTAGAAATAGTATAACCTATTTATCACATTTAATATTTTCTGTTTTCTCTGACAATAATCGTCTTGCACTTTTAAAAAAGCTCTGAAAGATCGATTTTTACATTTCGTGATAGTGAGTTGTTCAAATACCAAGGAAATTTTGCAATATTCCTTACTTTTGCAAAATGGTTGTAGTGTAAGCAATAATCTAATTTTGGGGTTCTACGTAAATAGTTTAGAAAATATTAGAGCATTATAGCTATTTTAATTAGCCCATAATCTTGCCCGAAAAAAGTCAGTATTGTTTGACTCTGGGTCAGTTCTCCCAAACATGAAGCGTTTCTTGACCTATAGTTACTAACACTACGTGATAACAACTTTATACCCTAAAAGTTTGAAACCCTTTTAAAAAGCCATATTTGTTGCTTTCGTGTTTTGTTACCTCTCGCGCACTGCAGAGCTAGGGCAGGTTTTTACTTAACAAAACTGATTGCTGTATATGACTAATTAACTTTACAAGAATTAATAAAACCTGACAAAAATCAGGTTAGGTACCTAGGTATAATCTTATGGCACATGCACATTGGCCGCTGATGGTAAACTTTATTATTGTTTTTTATTTATGAGTCAGTCTAGTAACTTTGGACTTCGGTCCGTTACGATTCTCCTTTAGCTGTTAAAATCCACACCCATGCCTCTGCCGGGACTCGAACCCGGGACCTTCGAGCCGATGACCTACCGCCGCAGACCGCTCGGTCACTCGGCCGGCATTGGCCGCTGATGGGAGCCATATCGCTCCACATCGTAATATACAGGTAGGAGAGCGGCCTAGCTTGAGCCCACGTCGAACGATGTGGGATCGACATCGGTTATCGGTATCACTAATTTACCTATTTTCTAAAACGATAGTAATTATTGTGCAAAGAATAAATCGATTTTCTTCAAAACTTTTTGCTCATAATAAATAAATTCAATTTAAAATAGAGCATTCGTCGTGGAACAATATCGATCCATGTCGATAATCGATGTTTATATTGATCCATGTCAATCCATATAGGCAATCAATGTTTATTCAAACAATGTTATATCCATCCGCGGCCAGCCTTGGTGACAAAAAGTTATTGATCAATGAAGCATGTTAAAGTGCAGAAATAACATTCCTTTCCACGGGAAGGACAAAGACAAATAAAATGTTAAAGTTGATTATTTTCCCTTAAAGATACTTTGATCACTATACATAGACCTATAGACAAACCAACAAGGTTTATAGTAATATTTATGCTGGTTACGTTTCCACGGTAAAAAGTGGCATATTCTCTTGAGGCCTTGTGGTTGTTCAGAGATGTACCGCTTAGGCGGAGGATAAGTTGATGTTAGGTTTATTTGCATCTGTTTTACATCATTTCCTTCAATTGAAATTGTTCCATTATAATCATGGCCTATAGACAATATAGTTACTTTTAACTTTTTCACAAAAATGCGAAAAAAGAAGTTAAAAACAGAACAGTCTTGAAATTATTACAATGGAGCGGAACTACAAATTTTAACATGAACGCAACATCAGAAATAACATTCACATACTAGCAGTAGTCGATACATTTTGCAATCCATTAGTACAGCGAAGTGATGTAACTTTAGCTACAGAGAACAGTATTCTTTTCATAAGCAGTAACTTTGTTTTACAATTTCTAACGCATTTTACTATTTCTTGTTGATTTGTCTATGTTGGTGGTCCTATATAACAATGGGGATTCCTTTTTTAAAAATAGTAAGAAAGCAGGATGAGATTTGAGAAATGCTAGAAGTTAACAAAATTGCGTTGTAGCAAAATCTTTTGTTGTAGTATATAAGACATATGCTGTACTTTAAGATAGCATTATTTATAGTAACCTGTGTAAAGTGAACTCAATTTTGTTTATGAAAACAGAAAACAATTTGGTGTACGGTATGGTACACTGTAGAAGGTCATAATAATTTGGGTACTACTCCATTATAATTGGCATTTATTCCTCAGATGAGTTCCAATTACGATGTCAATGCTGAACGATGTCGATTTCCGATGCCGATCGACATCATTGACCGATATTGGCCAAGATGTTTACCATGCAATATGAGGCCCATGTCGTGGGACGATGTCGATCGATGTCGTAAACTTCAACATGCCCATATCGGCGGACATCGATGTGCTACTGGGGTCAAATGAAAAGACAAAAAAAAATAAAATAATAATAATAATAATGTCATTTACGAATTAAAATATAAAAGTAGGATAGAATAAACAATACCCCAGACCTCGTGGTTTAGTGTTTACGGTCGCTATAGCTTTGGATGTATAGCGCTCATCTCTGGTGCTAGGGATCATCGGTTCGATCCCTCCTCATGCCATGTCAGCTTTGTGGTGGACAAACGCCGTGTGCGTGGGCTTTCTCGGGGTTCTCTCATTTCCTCCCACTTTCTTCATTTCAGTAATTCATTCCATCATTATCCATTCTGCCTGAGCCAAAGTTGCCTAAAGGCTTTACAAATTAAATTCAAGTTCGCTGTCCGGCATCATGACTGAGATTCTCTATAGTTTATCCTGTCGTTATGATATCTGTATGCTACCTTCCCCCGCTACAAGCAAATAGAACCGAAACAAAAGCGATAGTCTTAGCCTCAAGAGGATGCTAAAAATGGTAAATTTCATTCAAATTCGATTAATATTTTTTTAAAAATATTCTATTGTTTAATCTTATTGTTAGAATTCGAACAGTTAGAAGATTTTTAATTATTGTCATGAGACTGTGGTAATTTTATACAAGGATAATATAGCGAGTACGTCCATCTAATTTCTTATTATCGTAATTCTCTAGATTAGCATGGGGTTTCCTAAAACATATCTTCTAAATACTAGAAATATCACATGTTTGATGGCGCTGAATTATATACTATTTTTGATTACTGTATTATATTTGTGCTACGATACCTTGTCAAACGAAGTTCGTATAAGTACTTATGGCAACATGTTATCCTTTGCCAGTGCTTACAAATTTGCAGTATTTGGTCTATTTTTTACTTTATTTGTATGCGTAGTTATCAATGGAAAGAACGTTTGTGCTTTGTTTTTGTCTTTGGGTTCAGAAAGTGAATCAGAAGTGAAAACAGTTTGGATTGTTTTCCCATTTTTTTGCACATTTATGACAATCTTCCTTGCAGTTCTGTTTGTAAGCTATGCCCGGAATTTGTCTAAAAATGTCAATACAGGAGTCAGAAATGCAATGGAAGCTTATCAAACGGATCGGTTTCTAAAGAAACAAATAGATTTGATTCAAATTAGGTTTCGCTGCTGTGGAGCACAAAGTTATAAGGACTGGTTTTCTATTCCATGGTACATGGACATTGGTGCTCAAGGAAAACTTAAAAAGCCAGAGAAGAAAAAGAAAATGTATTATAATATGTCAACTAGCACAGAAGAGTCCGAAGAATATGATGATAATGCTGAATATACTCCAAAGAGGAACGAAGATACAAAAAGGAAAAGGCAAGCAGAACCGAATGATGAAGAAGAGTACGAGGAAACTGAAGTTACTACGAAACAAAAATCAAAAGAGAAGAAAACAAAAGCAGTTGAGGACAAGAAAATAGAAACAACATCCGAAGACAGAACTGAAGACACAGAAGAAATCACTGAAGGGAAACCGAAGAAACAGCATCAGAAGAAAGAAAAAGTGGTTCAGCATGAAACGAAATCACACACCAAAGACAAATCGGAAGAAGATGAGGTTAGTCCTAGAAAATATAAAAAAGCTAAGAAAGACAAATCTGAAGAAGATGAGGTTAGTCCTAGAAAACATAAAAAAGGTAAGGAAGACAAATCAGAAGAAGATGAGGTTAGTATTGGAAAATACCAAAAAGCTAAGAAACAAAAGAAACTTAAGAAGTTAGACAATAAGGCCGTTCCCAAGAAAGACTCCGAAGAGAAAGAGAAGAATAAACATGCCTACTACAATGATGATGTTCCTTTTAGTTGCTGTGACATAAGAAAATTGGAACCATGTGTTCATTACGGACTTTCCTCCTCGAGCACTGTCTATAAAGTTGATAGTAAGACTAAACTAACAGTTTATAAGCGTGGATGTTCCATTCTGTTAACACAAGGAGTTCGGAAGAGGTTTTATGAGGTCACCGTTCTTCTGTTTCTTGTTGCCTTTGAGCAATTTCTGCTTACGTATCTATCAAGAATAACCCAAACTAGTTTGCGTTCTATTAGAAATGGATATATAAGTGAAGATGGCTATATAATCGGCTGGATTTTTGGT
Source organism: Lepisma saccharinum (assembly GCA_022664845.1). Classification (NCBI taxonomy): domain Eukaryota; kingdom Metazoa; phylum Arthropoda; class Insecta; order Zygentoma; family Lepismatidae; genus Lepisma; species Lepisma saccharinum. The sequence continues at coordinate 9,977 of JAGDQP010011305.1, forward strand.
TCTAAGCCATAACACAGAAAGTGTATCTAAATCAATGTAGTGATATTGGAAGAACATACTTTACAATAACAGCAGTTCGGAAGTCTAGTAATAAAGAATAATTCACACAATATCCCATCAATAGTACCTTCGGTTTGTGGAAAATATGGTTGATTTGATTTGTTCTGCATTTTGATTTTCATAGATAACAAATTCAGATTAGGATAGCATCTTCAAATTTACTTAACGAAACCTAATTTAATTTAAACTAATTTGCTCTTTAGGATATCCACTAGTATGTAATCAATTCGTAGCTGAAAATGTGCGATGACATCATATTTATCAATAACACGATGATGCTCTGTGGATACTTCCTCGGATGATAAATTACCCTGTTCATTACATTATTTCTGATCTGATTTCGAAGGACTAGTGGCGTTAATTCTACTTAAAGACGAATTAAACTATCTAACTTAAGATAATCCAATACAATTTAACCTAACTATTGTTTAGAACGATCTGGGGGAGTATCTGAAGTGCAGCCCAATAATAAATTTAGGTCTTTTCTTTACAGAAATGTGATGAGGTTCGCAGACAGCATGACTACTATATTGAGAAAGAACGCAGGTATATTTTTTATTTAGAAATTACCATAATGTTAATGACTGTGTTTAACCAAAAAGAGTGATGAACAATTACTTATTTTGACCACTTTTTGCACAGAATGTTTATTAGTCATAACTGTGCACCAGCTTAGGAAGGCTTTTCAAACTAGATTCGTGTGCTTGAACGCATGCACGGTTCATTTCTTTCAAGAAATTAACTGAACGCGGATGAGATGATGAGGTTTGGTTCGTGACGTATACAAAAACGTATTGAATCTTCTTCACAATACAGAACAAGAAATATACAATGTCTATTTTGTTCACCTGGTATGTCTTCAGCACGCACCGCATACCAAATCTTGTGTACAAAAGCATCTTTCAGTTCCGTTTGCACTCTTTATTGAGAGCGCTTCTAGTAATGACTGGTATTTTTTCACGTCGACCATCATACCAGTAATTAACAGACATCTGTGCTGTTGCGACTGTTCCAATCAACCACAATGCCAATGTCTTTTCGACGTTTGAGGCCTACTGACTGTCAAGTGTTAACTTGAAAGGACAGCCGCATTCAATAGAATTTCACACTTCCTCCATGCCTCGTAACATTCGTTCTTTCACATTCCACACTTCCTCCTCCCGTGGCAGTCTTCTTACTTAGAAACAAGAAGTCCGTGTCGGGTAGTTTGTTTAACTATTGGTAAAATTTAGTTGTTTTCTTTCCTTTGCTGTACCGGTATTTATTTAAAATATTAAGATGATTGAACGTCAATTAGTATAACTTTTGTTGACCCATTTTCTAATGTGAATTGGTTCGTATACCAAATCAATGGATGCTCTTTTGGACTGAATGAAAACCATCACTTTCTTGTAAACTATTAAGTTGCGGATCCAACTCAGAATGGGAGAGCTTTCTTCGTTTGAATGGCTGACAATATTAGAGATAATCGGAAGTCAAATAATACATTTTACCACATGAAAAATGTAAATTCGGCAAATTTTCCGAGAAAAATAAAATAGGGCTTTTCCCTCAAGCTAATAATCTTTTGATAAAGCCGAATTGCGTCCATTTTACACTGAATAAATTTAGTAACAAGGGGAAGGATTATAGAAGGAATTGGCCCTGGCCATATTGAAGGCACCATACCAGCATTTGCCTATGTGCAGGACAATGTAGGATAGTCAGTAAAATGCACATTTTGCAATTGGATGGACCTGAGTTCAATGCTAACTGCAGTTTCCTCGTTTTCCTTGATCTCACGAGGCCAGGGTCGATTTCTTCTAAAATCCTTCACCTTGTTATAACTGATGCCAAATATATTCGGTGTAAAATGCCCGAAAGTGGCAGTACCTAGAGATCGTTAAATAGGCCTCTACATGTACACAAATAAATAAAAAAATATATTTTTAGAACTTGATTTTCTTCTAGAAAATGACCATCCCCACTCGCAACCTTGAAGCAGCAAATTAAGAACTTACTTCAATGTCAATTTTCTTTATTAACGTTTAAATAATGTTTAATCGTTGTATTAACCATGGAAGAGGTGAACATTTAACGTTGCGAAGTTGTAGTGGTTGTATAAACTGTTGAAGAGACAAAAATTTAACGTTATATTCGAAGTTGTAACATCGATTAAACGTTTACACTACACATGTAATCGTTGTATAAACCGTTGAAGAGGTGAACATTCAACGGTGTTTTCAACGTAAAATGAACGTTTATGTGTGTTTTATGGGGATGAAAGTGAAGTAAGTACCTTCGCTACTAGAAGATGCGGTATCAGTCTTTATTGTTCTTTATATTAACTGTTGATATAATGGAGCAGATCTACTTCGCCGACTCCGTTTTTTTGTATTTAAATTATACACTATTACCAAGTAAATGTGACATATTTATTATCAGTTAGCGAAACTTCAGGCAAAAAGTGGTTATGAAATTCTAAAAAAAAAAAATAGTGAAAAAAAAAAGGAAAAAGAACTAAAGAAAATGAAGAACAACAACAACAACAACAATACAGTACACACACACATAAGTACAAAATGCAACTCTGTTTCTTAAAGCAACGTTGTTTAACCTTGTAACAACAACAAAAAATATTCCCTGTAGGTAAATGTGCGTCGGAAATTAGTGCCTTCTTTAGTCTCAGGTTGAATACTAGCTTGTATATACACGTGTCTTGTCTAAAGGTAATATTTATCACATGTGGATGCACAGCTTATATCAGTGGAAGGGAAAAAATAAGCGATGAACCACACACGGAGATTGTAGAACGGTTTGACTACAGCAATTACTAAGACGTTTAACGTTGTACTAGAGACCAGAAAACATAACTCAACTGCTATGTTACATTTGCTACACCTTTTGGTGTAACTGCTTTTTTTTTTCTTTAAGGTCAAAAGCTATAAAATTAATTGTCTATAAATCACTGGAAACTCCACTTCAAATGGTTCTTAAAGACAATCTAATCTGTTGTAAATTTCGGTATGAAGTGAGTTTCAGAGACTTTCGTCTTCACTTCTATGAATCAAATTTCTTGAAGGGATAGTTTTGAGACGATCACCACAACTTCAGATGGTGTGCTAGTGCTATCTGATTCATGAACGAACCCAGTAGCACAAGAACTGTTAGTTCCGAAATGTTATTTTAATGTTGTATATATGTACCAAAATGTCCACCTGTTCAACAGTTTATTCTTTGTTGAATAATGGTTGAAAAAGAGGTTAAGCAGTTAGAGTTAACGAACACATGTTTCTAATTGTGTTTGTATTATTTATTTTTAAAATTAAGCTAATTTTATCTCGTGCCAAGAGTATTAAAGAATACGTATGTAGGCTTTCAATTAGACCTGCTTTAGTGGGACATATAAACGAAAACACAAAAACTTTGTTAATTTCATTCCACTAATTTTTAATTACAATTTGTATCTAATTAACGTAGAAAGACACATATAAAACGTAATCTATGCATAGTTTAAGATAACAGTTGAAACACGTCACATTAAATTATAACTAGAAGCCAGTAATTTAATTCAACTGGCTTTTAGCTATATTTTTTTATGGAATTGAATTAGGAATAGTTGAAAATCGCAGTTGAAAACACGTCATAGTAACGTTTTAGCAATGCAACCAAATCTTTGCTGAAATAATGGTTTAAAATTAAACGACGTTGATAAGATGTTTGTGTACTGAACTGTTATTTTCAACAATGATATAAGATTTTGTTTCATGGTTCTTCCTGATTCAGTTCCATAAATAAAATATAGCTAAAAGCCAGTTGAATAGCATTAACGTTTATAATCATATGAATTTTTCTAATGATGATAATTCTAAGCCCCATTACATTTCTTGAATATTAATACGTAGTAACAAAGGATAAATATTTGTACTGTAAAACGTATAAATTTCCTTGAATTCCACATGTTAACTTTAATATGTTGCTATTATAGAAAACAATATGTTTTCTTTAACTATTAGGTATAGTAAAAGTAGCTACAAGTTTTAAAGTGGAAATCAAACCGGTACAGAATCATTTTAATGAAATTATACTCAGACGTCTCAATACTATTTCTATAAAAACAATTATTAAATGTTTTCCTACAAAGGATTATTTTAATTGATTGACAAGAACAAATCATATCTATTACTGTTATTCAAGTATCCACTAGGATAAAGACTTCCAGCCTTAGCTGTATTAGAAACCCTAGTAGCTTCAAAATTACATGATGCATACTCCAACAACACATCACTTATACAGATGTGTACATTATACAACTTCTACAATATGTCATACTGTAGTAAAACAAGCTACTACCCAGATAAAGTATTGTATACCCAGGAACCAAACATATATTTAAAAGGACTTTTCTGATCATAAGCCAGTTTGACCATTTTTATTCAATAGATAAACTTATAATTTAAAGTCTGTCAACACCAACGTTGATCCATATTTATTCATAATCTTCCTGATAACATAAATTAAGTAAGATCTACTGTTACCACAAGTGATTCAACTTTCGTTCTTCCACAGTCAGACAAAATGAATTGTAATCCATATAATTTTTAGCATATATAAATAAATGTAAATCGAAAGTAGAATTTAAGACGAAGTCGTTTAAATCATACGTTAATACATTCAATGAATTTCATTTATATTCAGAATTAACTAAGCAAGTTAAGCAAACTAGAAATGTATAGACCAGCAATAAATGAGTGGAAAATCTACAGGTTAGCAAAAGTTAAGCATGGGGTATGGATCAATATTTGATTCATTTGGGAAGCAAATCTTGAAGAGAACTTGTGGTAATGGAACGGAACGGAACGGAACTTGACAAACTTCATATTATTAATGCACCCTTTGACCTTATTTAACTTTATATTAATGAAAACAATACATCGTCATTTACTATAACTTAACAAAATTAACATTTGAAAAACAAATAAAATGCATCGAGACATTTCCCCATTATTAGATAGTTGCAAAGACAGCCATTGTAAATTATAAAAATGGCTGTATGTAGAAAGGTTCGTTATTGGGTTTCTTGTCTGAATATCCACGCCTCCCCAAAACTCCTCCTCTCACATGTAACACTTATTTCTCTATGTTTATCCTCATTCGAAGAAAACCTTTTATATATTCATATTGTGATATTCAAATTTTTCAAGTGAGCATGCTCTGGGGACTAACGTTTAATGTCCCCGCCACACAAACACCTACACACGCAAAAGAGGAACTCTTACCATGATTGATAACTTGTGACTGATTTCTCATTATTAAAAAGGAAAACAGATGGAAACAAAAACATCATTCTGTCATACAACACCTTCTAAATATTCTCAACTAAAGTAGGACATGTTTTGACCAACTGAACCATGGCGCTTAGTCCTACATCTTATCCATCACGTCTTTCTCGCCAACGAAGAAAATGGCACATGCTTTACACTTGCTTTTTTTTTTTAAAGAGTGAAAGATTCTTTTTTCTTGCTGCGAGGTCTATTATCACGCACGTTTGAAGGTTGTCTATTAAGAGGACATTGTTACGGAGCCGGATGACTGTCAATGGCCGTTCTATATTTTTTCATTCAAAAAGAAAATACCTTCTTTCTTCTAAGTAGGCTATAGCAAGCACCTACTGTGCGATCGAAACGACAGTAAAATGAGATGACAATAGCTTCCAGCTAAGATGTTTGTTCAATGAAAAATTCCTACGCTTCATCTTTTTGTGTTTTGTTACTCTACACTTTTCTTCTTCTTTGGGCATCCTTTGGGTGAGGTTCCTTTGTCATTTCGTCTTCAGATAATGTATGTAGACTTTGAACGATTTTTTTTTTATATAACGCGTTAATAGTTGTATATGTAGGAGAATCTATCACTCTTCACCTGCCCTCTTTTCTCATACCAATGTCAAATAATTATAGAGGAACTAACACCTACAAGGTTGCTGTTGATAGCTCAGCACCACCTCGAGGCGCAAAAGAAATCCGGATCTTTAGTTAGTTTGCCGACACAACATTTCTCAATTGTTGGGTCTAATACTTAGCTTCAACTATTTGCTTACAATTTGTGTTTTATTTCACACTGAAACAGGTAGGACGTAAATAAATCAATTTACTGAAAAAGGTGGGCGGATTTTAGCTCCAAAACAAGTTCAGTATACACACTACGACAGATAATCATCCGCAGTTTCCGTATAGACCAAAAGCAAAGTTTAGCATACTATTACCAAATGCGTAAGGCTAGCACATACGAAATTTATAGCACCTAAGATGAGTTGGCAAAGCAGAAAATGTATTTTAGTGGGGAAAAAGCCCCTTATGAAAAAATACATCCAGTACCAGGGAAAGCACAAGGGGGTATTAGAGAGTTTTCCACCTATATCTGGAGGTCCTTGATGGACAGGAACGTGTGCACGTCTGGAAAGCGGCACAGATACTTACAATTTTGTTTAATTTGCCCTTTTTCATTTTATACCTTAGTGTTTATTGGCAGCTACATTTTTTTCCAAAGATGTACTACATATAATAGTATCAGAATGTGTTTTAGTATGACAGTTCTGACCAGATTCTTGTTCGTATCGACTAAAAAGTAGTAAGCAATAGTAATATTGAAAATAATGGATTTCGAATTAATGACCTTTCTTGCAATAATTAAGTACAGTGAAGTAATGGAGGGTATACACCGTATACCCGCGTACCCGGAACCTCAATTTTTTAGGCATCACCGTATACTCACCTAAAATTTATTAAATATGCTGATATATGGTATAGTAAGTGTGTGGTTCGTTACAACCAGCGAAGCGTATACCCACCTAAAAATTTAGCACCCCTGCGTATATCTATTAATAATACCTAGATATGTGAGTTGTAATCTTGTAGCTTGTTATTTAAATTTTCCCTGTGAACAGATAAATGTGTACAGAGGCTAATGGGCAACTACATAATTATAAATGAAAATATCTTCTCTTTTAATACTATCGCGTCCTCTGTTTTATAAGTTATTTGAAATTACTTATGGTCTTTAGGCAACCCAGACCAGGCCGAGACAGGGTGGGGGAAAGGATGTTGGAAGGTAGTCGGCAAGGACATAGTAGTTACTATCCTGACATTTGCCTGGTGTGACGAAGTAAAAAACCTCAGTCAGGATAGGGGGCCACTGGGATCTTTCCCAGAACCTTTCGATTGCTAAGCTAACGCTATACCAACTGAGCTACGGCCACTCGTTCTTTCCACTCATTTGTTTCATCTTTAAAGCGTTCAGGTTTTTCACCGATATTTTACTTGTCTTAAATAATAATAATGATAATCATCATATATCGACTTTCACCTATAATGAAAGCAAGAGTTTAATCTAGTTGAACCCCTTTGACCCGCACCATACGAATTATTTGTCGTAAAATTGAACCGATATTTTGGTGGCAAAATCTACAACTAAAATAAGCCATTTTGGTAATATGCTACTTTCAAGTCACAATTTTATTTCCTCAAGTTCTGGTTTAAATAATCACAAACTTGTGTTAACAGGAAGCAATAAAATTCTTTCACTATTTTGCGAAACTTGTCTACATTACTAGTGGCCAAGTTTGACTTAATCGTGAGATTGGAAATGCTGTTTTATCTGTAGTTCAAATACATCGTTTGCAATGATATGAAATATAAAGAAATGGAAGTAATATTCTGCAGACAATATTGCTGCAGTAAAGTTTTGCTTTTCTATTACTGCACTTTTGTTTTAAAAACAGACATGTCAAACATGTTCTCTTGCAGCTTTGCTGCGATGCCTTTCTAAGACGAAGTTACGAGACCAAAATGACATGATTACTGCATACCTCTGCTTCTAGCAATCAATTCATTGTGATCCGTCACCAAAATACCTTATTACTCGTATGTAATACAAACATCATTAGTCGAAACTAGTTAGTTTGCTTCGAAAGATGACAACTATGTTTTTAACAGTTAGTCATTTTCATGAAAAGTTTTGAATGTAAATCAGCCCAAAGGTCAAGATTGACACAGAGTCCTTTATGTTGAGCTGAAATTACGTCAAATGAAAATAGTTTAAAATAGGGGCAGTAAATTTAACGTTAAACTTATGGTGTTAATTAAGTTTTATGAAGTTTCGACAGTGATTTTTTTTTACAATAAGCTTAAATTTCTACTCTTTATGAAGCGGAAATTGTGTCTGACGTTCATTATGTCTCTATATACAGCGTAGTTGCGGAGCTTCAGGCACTCTCATGGTCACAAGTAAGTAATATGTCGACAATTAATAACGAAATGTGTGCGGTATATTGTATTTTCCAACTCAATACCACACGTAATGTAATACAATGTTCAAATGAACTACTAACAATGATTTCCTTCCGTATATGCAACCCAAATCAAAAAGGACTTGTGTTGGTTGTATAAAAGAGAGAGAGAGAGAGAGAACCAATTATATCACAACAAATAATCATGTTGCACTTCACAATAAAAGTTCAATCCATTTGACAACTAGACTGTCAATGAGATCATCTCGAAACCTACCATGAAATTTTGCTAGGAGAATCTACGTCCTATAGAAAGGTAATGCACAAAAAAAATTAGCTACCCATATTAACTGCAAGGTACCAAGATTATCTGAAATATTGGTCGAAGTGTACTGAAAGTGTATTTTTTAAGATCCAATCAACAGAAATCAATACTACTTCACTTTCATTCCGGAATGAAACACTGCCGAGTTGTAGCGTCACCTCCCACTCCGCAGCACTCGTCACCAGAGACGTATTTAGGAGGTCTGGATATCACAAAATTGAGACTTTTGTTTGTAAATTCCTTATAATTTTGCCTAATTTACAAAATATATTTTTTTTTTTTTGTATTATTGGTTGAAGATTTTTTTAAAGCTTTCCTTCTCCTTGTTTCCGTTGTTGTTTCGACCAAGGAATATATTGTAACTTCAGAAGTCTAGCCATCACTGTGATTATTTAGGTGCAGAGTGCTGGACATAAGAATGACTTCCTAACGTAACTGTGTTCGGCCCGGATCTTCACTTTTGAAATATAGCAACCCTTCTTCCAGTTATGTCAAATCGGTTCCATTCAGCCAATGAGGGTTAAAGTATGCGAATGGGCTACCTGTTATTTATATACCATGTGGTGAGAGAGTGGTAATGGTCCGTGTCTTACGATTAAGAGGTAACGGGTTTAATACCCAGTGGAGACAGAAGTGGTTCAGATCTCACTTTAAGATATGGATGGATCTAGTCGTAAGGTCGTCATATTCATGCAATGAAAGGCAATTTAAAGCTACCATCGATTCACCTCTCCTAGGATCCTTCAGGTCTTAGATCCTCCTACGAGAAGAACACCGCATCATCATCATCTATCTTCTTGTAGCAATTTCTAAATATCGAAAAAGTGTGACTGAGCATAAAGAAAAGCTTTGTTATGTCTTAACCAAGACGATCCTGGTAATTAAAAGTTAAAATAGCTTCCAACAACATTGAGTCTCCTCTTCCTACTATTAAAATTCATTAAAGTTCGGGTGACTGCTGGAGGTATATGACATAATAAGCAGTATTTATCCTTAAGACCTATATTTTTGTTACAGAAGGTGCTAATTAAAATTCTTTGCACCAAAGGGCGGACAAGTATTAACAATGAACATCAGAAGTAATTTTCTTTTTAGAAAAGATTATTCTTCTACCGAGAGAAGACAACATCGTTTGTTCTTGCACGTGCGTTACCTGCTTCAAATTACTAATAATTTCTGTGTCATCATTGTTTCAGATTTTAAAAATCATTGCTAAAGAAATGAAAAGAGTCAGCGGAAAGACGTGCAAAATAATAATAATTACAAAGGAAGAAAACGTTGGTTTCAATTTTTCTTTTACAACTCAACAAGACAAGTCTTCACACTGCATTTACACAACATGTTATTACACGAGAGAAAACGCCCTGTTCACTTGCTAATGTTGCAAACCGCGGACGGTTCTCTTGAAGCAAAAGAGCTGCATTGTTAAATATATCCTTGTTCGTGTGCCATTTTTTTAAATAAAAGGCATAATTCATTGCGCGAAATGGCTGCTTGTCTTTTGAATAAAGATTATTTTCTTGGTTCTGTGCAGCGGCTGCAGCAAACATTCCATAACACATGTCGCACTTGATGCATTCTATAGACGTCTATTTAAGTCTGATGTGGACTTTAAATGAGGTAAATAGACGCATGGAAGTATTACAACTGACGTGACCGAGTTTTGTTTTACAAATCGTAGTAATTGATAAAGTGAAAAATCAATATATGTCAAAGTACTTTAACATAAAGCCAAATTGAGGCCATTAAACGTTAAGTCGCCAATTGGCATGTGGCATATCTGTCAGGAATCAGTTAACATTTTGTAACTATGTATTAGACAGAGTTTACTTCTTTTGTTTACGACCTACACTTCTTCGTTAAACTCAGTAGCGTTAATGAAGTTCGATATCATAAAACTTTAACTTCAAGAATAACTATGGCCGAAGCTCAGTTGATAAGAGCTTTGGTTTCCCATTCAGAAGGTCATCGGATCGCGCCCAGCAGTCCCCCGCTCATCCTGATTGAGATTTTCCCTGGTTTCTGTTACTTGTTTTCGGAAGGTACCTTGATTAAGGCCAGGTTCGAATTCTCTACAAATCCCTTTGTTGGCATTGTTTTTCGGAATATATTTTGTAAAATAGCCTCTGAGTTCTCTTGGTAGTTTCGAATTAGTTATAAGTATATACTAAAACAATTCTATGTAATAAATAATACGGAAGACACAGTGTAAGTGACATTATAATGTTTATTTACTGAGATTCCGCTATTAATACGTGTGCTATTGTCCTTATTTTGTAGGACCCCCACCCTCCCTTGCAAATGACCCGCGACAAAGTAAATGATTGAACATTCTAATGGCAATTCTTTTCTGTCCTACTAACTTTTTTCCTCAGTGTTTCAAATCGATGTAAAGTTTCAAATTCTTAAGTTGAACATGCTCAATGTGAATTAGGCAATCAGGACTATTTGAAGCTGACCTGGCTACCAACTTTTGTAATTGGACTAGTTATGCTGTCTTGGAAAGTAAGTTAAACTTGTACCAATGTTTTGTTACGTTGTAAAACCGAAAAAAAAATATCAAACGAAAATTAATGGTTGGCATAATATTGTAACAATGTTCCTACCATTTTTCAGCTGGCAGTGCTCACAATTTTCCCACGTTGGGACATCAGTTTTGTGTTACTTGATTAGAGGCAGGTTTATTACTTAAAGTTGCTGGACAAGAAGAAACGATTGGCGATTAGTAATTGGCTTTCCATCGGATGGTGAAGGTGTCACGGCAAAAAATTTACAGTGAACTCCAAAGATTAATTTTAATGTATTCTTACAGTAAATCGAACACGGGATCTCTTCTGTATAGGTATAGGTATATGTACAAAAATGCACGGCACTGGAAAAGCGACTCAATTTCGAAGGACCTTCCCATTGCAATCACTAGGCTACCTTCATAAAACAAGATCACTGCCCCCAAAATTTGAAATCAGTTTATAGCTATCTACTTCCTTTACTTGAGCAGCTAGTCTGCGATACAGAGGGACAAAATTATATTTGGAGTTTTTGTATAATCATCAAATAAGCATCTACAGGGTGTGTCGCATAAAACCGGTGCGTTCTGTGTTGAATTACGAGTGTGTTCGAAACATTGTTACACGGGCACAATGATGTCCGGTGTAGGCGGAACACTTCCAACACTTGTTGTAAAAGGCATCTCTTGTCATCGCTTTTCATGTACAGGGTGAGTCAATAATCGGTCATCTTGATTACTATAAATACATACTGAAAGAAAATAAAGCATTTATATGAAACTTTATATACTACAAACACGGGTGAGGAAAAGCGGTTTGTAATAAACAAAATAAACATATTTTTTACTAAACTTGCTTTCCTTAAAAAAAGAAATATTACTAAAAAGTAAAAAATAATTTTACTTTCAAGAAAATTACTATTTATGAATGATAAAAAAAAAAGCATAGGCTCCGGTCCCTTGATAGTATTTTAGCCATCCAAAATATTAAATTTTAGAGAATAGGCTGGTAATTGCAGTGCTTAGATTCGGGAAAATGCACAGTACTTGTGTCGAATAATGTTTATGCCAAGTTTGGCTCAGCTAGTTATAAATGAATTGAAGCAAGTTGAACAATTGTTATTTTAGAATATGGGCTGGCAACACTGAGACACTGCACCAATCAAGAGAGTAACAATGGAATATTGTATTGTCAACCGACTTACGTCACTGTACAAAGTTTCATCATTATATGACGTCAGGAAATTAGTTAAATTAAGGTTGTAAGATTCGATGACACAGTTGAACCATGAAAAGCATGTGAAAATTGAATCTATCACCAACAATTTACCACTATTCGGATCCTCAATGCATCAGTGCAGTTACGATTTTCTTGTCCAATATCTGTAATATTATTTATTAATCAGACCATTAGCATTGACAATTTATTTTGTCCTGAAGATAACAGTACCAGCGACCGTGGCTCAGTTGGAAGAGCAATCGGAAGGTCTTGGAGAGATCCCAGCAGTCGCCCATCCTGACTGAGATTTTTCGAGAGGTTTTTTTTCCTTAGTCACACCAGACAAATACCGGTATGGTACCTCGAAACTAGACCCTGGTGGAATGTCTTCCAAGATCCTATCCCGCACTCTACCTCGGCCTGAGCCGGAGATGCTTAAGGTCATAAATATAATTATAAATATGACTTAATTGTAAAATATGGATCGCGTTCCGGCATTTATGAGACCCTTTCCCAGAATTTAGTTCATCTGTCAGGGTTGTCTTCTCAAGATTTATTGTAATTAAATTTTTGAGTGTTCGAGGCCATTTATTTGTGTAACGAGCTATGATTATAGTGGTTGAACATAACGACTCATCAACAATCTTCTTCTCTTTTGGACTCTTTTGATATAATTCCCAGAAGCCAAAAAGCGCATTACAGAAGGCAGTTTTTCAATATTTGCTACCTATTTTGAAATCCTTTGATTTTCTTGTGCACTATCTTCACAGAAGTAGGCACTTACCTTATGTCTTTTCATCTAAACTGAAGATGCGATTATATATTCAAAAGAGAATTGAGATTATCTCTTCAGCATTTGGCTTTAGTGGATTTTGTTTCAAGTCTCTTCAATAGTTTTATTCCAAGACTGAGTGATAGTACATATCGAAGTATCAGACATTCTGTTTCTAGAACAGGAACAGAATTTCTGATATCTCTTCCATGTTTCACCGTAGCAGACACGCAAACATCTCGTTTAACAATTCAAACACGCGAATATAGATGGCGCCAACGGAAGATACTTATGTAAGCGCTCTGTAAGATTATCTTATGTTCATACTAATATGACAAAGCTTGTTTCTCAATTTCGAATAAAATCCAAGTGAAGACGTGTTAACTAGTTAGTACACTTATCTCCGAAACGGTTTCTAGCGGCCCCTCCCAAACATTTTCTGGCTCTCTCTTAAATACACTTTGTCCGCATGTATATCCACGTAACGCAGGCTAGCGCCTAAACGAAAACAGATAGAAAATGACTTCTTCAGATTTAAGTTCAGAGACGTCAATTTCATCTTTCCTTGCGAAATTTTTGCACTGTTTGTCACGCTTAAACGAAAAAAAAAGCAGGGACAGAGAAGCCGTGTTAGTAAACATTTTTGTGCGTGCATATGTTGACGCTGTGTTAATCAACTTAGAATGAAACAGAACTTTTGAGAGAAACTGAATTCAGATTTTGGATTTAGTGTCCTTTGTTTGTACGCTTGTTTACAGCCTGGTGACGCTACAGACTTTTTCTTTTGTGGCATGTTTACTCAATCTTTAAAGCAGTCGACAATAAGAATGTCTTCTACGATACTAAAACCGAAATTAGTTACTTTAGAAAATAAATAAGAAATTTTCTGGATCTATGCAACTAAAGAAAAATGACAAACTGTAAGACGAAACGTTAAGAAATCACCTGTAATTTATTAAATATTTACTTAAGACATTTAACTAATCAGTTCCATTGAAATTTGTATCATTTCTTGAATTCCAGGGATTGCTGAACCACAACTCGTATTCGCAGCGTTCGGGCAAGCCACTTACTTGAGTTTATAAAAATACGATATTTGAGAAGATAGTTAGACAAAGCTATATAATTAGTGTATACAACTTACCTTTGAATATATAGGGGCCTATTCTTTAAAAATGCGCTAAAAAGTAATAATAAAAACTACTATTATTAAAATATTCTAGATGCCTAATACTCTTGGCACGATAAAGGCAGCCTGTCGGGCTGTCGGATTTACGAGGTGGCTGTAACCAGGGATTCTGCTAGACTCTCCATTAGGGGAGGTTACCCCTACAAATCGTCGGCCCTCTGGCCCGGACTGTAAAATTTTGAGTATTAAAAAATTGATAAAAACCCAGCAAAATTCTACATTACCCCCATACTGAAAATTCTGGCAGAATCCCTGGCTATAACGGTGTTAATGAAAATGTTATCGATAGATTGTAAAAAGTACGACCTCAACCTCTGTGTTATCTTCGTATCGACTGCAAGAAGGTTTTGTGTTACTACACGTCTTTTGAATATTTGAATAATTTATTTGCATTTTGAAAGTCTGTTAGTAACGTTCTGTCGTGAATTCATCCTTGGAGGTAGGCAGCACTGCTGTTTATGTGTGTTGTTCGGGTTCTCTATCTGTCAGGTTGTCTATCAATCTAAAAGGAGGGTTTTATAGTTTTGCCTAACCTTTTCTGCAAGTATTATAAGCATATAAAAATAGGACCAACAGGTGAATGTGTTGTAAAAGAAAACGCGTAAGTTTCACTAAAGTCCGTTCGTTCAAAATTCATTCACACGGACAAAATCGAGAACTTATTAGAAGTAGGTGAAAAGTAAGAAAATGCCCTGACAATTTAACAAAGGAGTAAACATCCTGTACTACGAAATTCATGACTTTCAGGTAAAAATTTGTTTACATTCAATGAAACTAAGGACTAACACACGAAATCATAAGCCTTATTTTAGGAGAAGCAACGTGTAACTCAGTGATTGTCAAATACTGTGTCCCGGCACAATACCGTGCCGCGACAAAAACAAAAGAAAACTTTTCCTTATAATTGTAAAATAAGAGGAAATAGAAGTAAGGTTACACGTAAAACAAAGTGAAATGACTCAAATTATTGTCCAATGAGAAATACAAGACTAGCTCAAAACATTGTTCCGCTGGCTAAAACAAGTTTCATAACTTTTATAACACCACGCAATCTAAACTAAATATATAAACTAACATTTAAATAGTAAGTTGATCTGTCTTAAGAAAATCAAAAGCATTTTTAAGAAAAAGAAATTTTATAAAGTTCTGTCAAATAATCTATTTTGATCTTGAATAGAGTATAAATAGTATATATAAGAAATGGAAAGTACCAAACATTATCCACTATTTTTATTTAAAAAATAAAATTATTCACTATTTATTCAGAGCTTTAATATTCTCTCTTATCTTCAGTAACTTTTCAGAGAATTTTTAGGATTTGGAGTTAAAGTTTGGAATTTGATTTTTTTAAAAGACTTTTAGGCAACTTCGACTTTGTCCGAGGACGGAACAAATAAACGTCCTAGTGAGTATGTGGGAATGAAAACACAACATGTTTCTGATATCTACACCACAGCAGCAAACATCACAGAAATAGCACAAAAGGAAGGAAATAACTTTTGTACTTAATTTGAGAAATAGCATTAAGTATGCAATAACTTAGGATATATAGGCTAATGAAAAAAGAAGAGAAAGCATGTTCTTAAGCAAATAGAGGATGGTGAAGAAGAAAACACCAAGAATAATAAGTGACTAATAATAATAATAATAATAATAATAATAATAATAATAATAATAATAATAATAATAATAATAATAATTATTATTATTATTATTATTATTATTATTATTATTATTAT
>JAGDQP010011305.1:26149-53329 GCA_022664845.1 Lepisma saccharinum
TGACTAATAATAATAATAATAATAATAATAATAATAATAATAATAATAATAATAATAATAATAATAATAATAATAATTATTATTATTATTATTATTATTATTATTTGAAGTTTATTCCACAACTCCTAACAACTCGTTGTTCCAAACTGAATGATTTCAGAATGTCATCACCAATGTTGATGAAAATGTCTATGTAGCCTGTTCCCTGGCGTTTTCAAGGCTACTAAGTAATATATTTTTTTGCAGTGTATATCTTCACCTGTAGGTGAGTTGACTCGCATGAATTTCCGCAAGAAAACTTCAAATCTTGATAAGAAAGTGCCGCTTCGCATACACGTTCTTTAGAACATAAGTAATGATATGAGATGGGGAGACACGCTGACATTTCATGCAGCACGCCATTTTCTAAGATGGCGGCGAAAAAGGTAAAAATGCATATAACTTTGCTACTTTTCATTTGATTTCGATTTTTTACGTAAGAAAATGCTCGCATAGAAATTCTTAATTTTATATTTACTCTACACCTGATATATTTCTAAAAAAAATAAGAAAAGAAATATAATACAGGGTGTTTTAAAAAAATCACTCTGTTTGAAAACGTTATATCTTCACAACCACAAAACCTAAATGAATGAAACAAAAATCACGTGAAAGGGCGTGGTCAAGAGTTTTATATGACATCCACTATGTAGGGGCCTCATATGGGTGGGGCAGGGGTAATTGGTCTCCGTCCCTGGATTTAAATTTTTACGGTTTTTTTTTTCGTCTGCAGTAATTAACGTAATCATGCATTCATGCATTTAACATTTGGATTCTGACTTGTTAATCTTTCCCAAAGTGCAGTCTAAACAAAAATTCCGCAAGCCAACGAACCAAATTCAATTTAAGCAGCATGCGCGCGCATCCTCCCCTACGGAACAGCGTTTTATTTCCAATGCTCCGCCCAGCAGGATCCCATTGGATCCCAGATGGATGCGTCCGGTACGGCCGGCGTGATGCTTGATCTGCTTTATTTTCATAGGTTGGTTTGGTTGGTACATATGTAACAAAATTATTGATACAAGAAAATATGTAGTGAGCAAGAGGAATTAAGTAAGCAGTATGACACGTTTCTCTAGACATACAATACACTAAGCCCTTGTTTATCACAAAATATGTTGATCTGGTTAGGAAATAACAGCAGGGCAGCTAAAAGGGCTGCGACAAATTCCATCACAAATGTGGGACAGTACCATAAGGTATCACTATAGCAAGGCTGATTGGCGTGGCGTCTACAGAAACCTGCATGCGCACAAAGTCGGTCTGGAACAATGGTAAAGGCACTGAGAAGATTTTCGAATCTATAAAGTCCATATCGGAAACTAGTCTTGAAGCAGGGAGGAGACCATTAGATAGCTTAGGGAGGTGTCACAAGGGTGACCCAGATCATATAACCCGCAATCACTTGTCCAAGTCTTGAATTTGCACCAGAGTATTATACGGGAATAGTGCGAAGTATAGACAAGTATTTGGGCAGTACCTGAATATCGAGGGTGTTGGACGACACTTGCAGGCCCTAATAAATGATCGTCTGCACAGGCACTAAGACACTTTTGGAAACGTTAACACTTAAAGATGAGTTGCATAAGATATTCACGGCAGTGGAAACTTGGTGGAAGGGCCCGTAAAGGAGAATGTCATGATAATAGACCATAAATGAACACATTTGGCCAAATAGGTATTCAAGCTATTTTCGCATGGCGCACTGCATAAAGAGCGGGGACAACAATGTACGGCGCTTGAACCGGAAGAAGCGTTTAAGACACTTAATGCCGAAAAACTGCCTAGTACGAGCGGCTAGGGATACGTGGTAAAAGCCGTCTCTTAGATTAATCTTAGCAGGGAAGGTATCACTGTTCACTTTATTCACTAAATCGGTAACCTTCGGGAGATGGACCGGCGGTGAAGAATAACAGGAAGCCCATTGGCGGCAGTCGTATATGTCTGCCGGAACTATCACTCTTTTCAACAATAAATACAGGGAAAGAGGTGTTGCTCTGAGAAGGTTGCATTTCTTCAAACATGTTTGCTTGAGCCATGTTTTCGAGCACAGGAAGTAAAGAGCGAGGTGTGCCACGGAAGGCAAAAAGACATATACTAGGAGGCGTATGATAGAGGGGCAAATCAGTCACCAATTCCCCCGGTGTCTGAAAGGGATTGACGTTGGCAAAATCGAGCGCGCGGCGTAACTGGAACAAAGGGGGAAGAGAGGGGTCCTAATCATCGTCCGACTACTACTCAGAAGCAGAATTCTGTGGCGTCCCAGGGTCACCCTCCTCAACTGGGTGGTGGTCATCCGGCCGATGAATGATTTCGCTGAGATCGTGAATAAGGTTCCTCCAAAATTTCCAATCTTCAGGAAGAGAGTGCCAAGGTTCTTGAATTTTTAAATCTTGAAGAACGTCCACATGATGGAGCTGGGCCAGGTAAAATAATAGCAAACGCGGGTCATTGGGAGGCCAGCACACAGCTTCAGGGCGAAGGCCGCGTTCAATGACGAAATCCTTAAACGGATCAGGGAGCTGCATTGGAGGCTCTGGTTGTGGGTCACCATAATCTATAGCAGCCCCCAGAGACTTTTCTGTATTGCAAGAATTAAATGACGGCATCTACATCGAAAGGAGGTTCATCAGGTGCCTTCTGGGTAGCTTCTGGAATGTTCTTAAGGTTTTCTTGCAATGAGCAGACGTCGTTCGTAAGTTGCACTATCACTTCATTCGCGGTTTTACATATAATGGACGAAGCGACGGGGGTTCTAGACGAAAGAGATGTACGCTGTGGTGAAGAGGTGGACGGCAAAACACCAAAGATCTGCGTCGACGGAGGTAGCACAACCGCACATGGAGAGAAAATCGGTTGAGTGGGGCTGAGAAGTAGCCCGGAAAACAGACGAATAACCCTTAAAATTATACAAAAACATTTTTAAACACACTGTAGATTTCTTACGGTCGGTTTGAATTTCTGAGGGGCAGAACCAGGTATCCTTAGAAGGCTACCTTCCAAATTTGGTGAAAATCGGTTAAGTACGGGCTGAGAAGTAGCCCGGACAACAAACGAATGGCCCTTGAAATTATACTAAAACATTTTTAAACACCCTGTAGATTTCTTCCGATCAGTTTTGATTTCTTAGGGGCAGAACTAGGTATCCTTAGAAGCTACCCACCAAATTTAGTATAAATCGGTTGAATAGGGGCTGAGAAAATTAATGGAAATCGGATAAAGGATAGCAAAGTTACAGGCATTTTTACCGCTTTCACCTCCATCTTGGAAAATGACGTCCTGCGTGGAATAACAACGTGTCTCCCGATCTTATATAATTTTTACTGATCTAGAGAACTAGTGTGACAAGCGGCATCTTCTTATCATCATTTGCAGTTTTATTTTGCGAACCGCTCACACTACTGGTAACGTTTTGTATCGAAAAATATTAGGAGAACATTCGCGTCTCAAAATTAGAAAGGGGGCCAATAGCTAACAGAAATTTTGAAGTGAATGGATTTCTTCCTGTAAAATATTTCAGTAATGCGGACTTTAAATAAATTATTTACTGATGTCCCGTCTCTTATAGTACTGTTTGTTCACACTTGCTGTTTTGAACATCATAATCAATATTTTTTTTTTTTTAAGTATAACATTAATTTCTATTTTTGTACTGTTTTAATCGACACATGAACAATCACTTGTTTCATCTAGCACACATTTCTAAATAATGGTATTTTATGAAGAAAACTTGCAGGTGATACGATTGAACAGTAAAAATACACGTCTTTTACTTTTAAGAAATCTGTACACCTGATTTGGCTCAACTGTTAATGACTTCTTGTCAGGGATTCCGCTAGGATTTTCAGTTTGGACGGGAGAGTGTAAGTGGAGTTTAGAAGGGTTTCTATCTATATTTGATCGTAAAAGTTTTTAAGTTGGGGGCTGACACCACACAACAGGGGGAATCTAGTGAAATCACTGCTTCTTGTACACTGATATGTATAGAAAATAGCAAATACGTTCACCTGACAAGTTACGCACTATGTCAATGGCAAAGCAACATTCCATATGGATTTTAAAGTTAACGACCAATATGTTATTTGCTAGCAACGTATACTAGTTCGATGGTACCGGATTGTGCAAATTTTCCGATTCAGACAAAAAATATTCCTCGGATACTTTTCTGAGTGTACATTTCCAATTTTTCTATCATTATTTGTACCTTTTTTTGAAACAATTTTTCCATACATGTTACGGTGTATTGATAAGCGATTTTGTTAGTCTATTACTTACTAGCATGAAACCCAAGGAATCACCATGAATTTGTCCCTTGTCCCGCTTAGTTTTATGTGAGAGAAGATATATACAGAAACGAATGAGTCGCAGTTTATGATAACACATTGTAAGGAACAGGTAGACTTTAAAAGAAGGGTTTATAAAGAAATTTTGAAAAAAAAAAAAAAATGCACAAGAAGCGTTCATAATTCATTTTCAGAAACCTTTACACATTTCTACGAGTACACATCGTTTAAACTTTTTAAGCATAAAATTAAAAGAACTTTGGGAAATAATGTGCACAAAGTGAGCAAACTTGGTACATTTGTGTGTTAAACACGTACTCTTCAAATGTAAAATAAGCTAACTTTTTATTTTCTTTTTACAGTGTATATATTATTCAGAGATTGTAAGGATTACTTACATTTTCAATTATTTCTGGACTATGACACAATTGAATAATCTTAATTTTAGTTGTATTAACGATTTTTATTTTTGAGTTATTCTGAAAATTGTATTGTATGTAACTTAAACCTCAAAATTTACATTAATTGTATTACATTCGGGTTTTTTGTTTCACAATGTAAACATTGACTCTTTGGAAGGACGCTAGATGGATGGCAAAGTTCACACATTATTAAACGTAAAACGTGGGATTTATTTTTGCATATTTTATAGTAATTTTCTATTAATTATTTGTATATTAATTTTCCAATCTTTGTTACTCTTTACCCGTGGCATTACTTTATACTACAAGTGTTTTAAGGAATAAGGAAACGAGCGAATTGCTGTTATTTTGTTTTGTCACCCATATATAAGGAACTAAGAATTTTACTTACCAAGTGTTTGGAATTAAGAAGTCGTTTCCTATTAGAAGCCATTTACCTTGTAGTAACGTACTATCAAAATCATGAATTTGCATGGCAGATAATTTTCTAATATTAAAAGCTTTTGGTAAAATTGGGAACAGTGGGAATTCGAATTTTACTTGAAGTATAAAGCCATCTAATCATCTAGCCACTGAGTCCACAAAATAATAAGCAGGTCTAATATAAGCAAACCCTGAGATACTTTAGTTTCGTAGTCATCATTCATATACGAGGTCTATCATTTAATTTGACGCTCCATCGTGCGGCTTGATATAAGGAGTAATATAAATATGGAGTCTCATTTTTCACCTTTTAATATACACAAAAATTATTCAATGGAAGGACTGAATAGAAAACAAATGGACAGTTAATCCTCAATTGAACAATACGGGGGAATCCCTTACGTGAAACAAGTTTCTTGTGATCGATTCCCAGTTAATTTACATTGTAAAAAGATACAGATTTTTTATTATTACTGTATTTTTTTAAAAACTTATTTTGCTCACGATACACAAAGTTAGAACTTTTGAAAACTTCTTGTACGTTTTTCATTTTTTTTTATAGCTATTGCCAAGCTTTGTTAAAATTATACAATATTTCAAACATGTTAGAATGTATCTGTACGAATAAGTCGACTTGGTAACGTCAAGGAAGCTGTAAAAAATAATGCTGGGAGCGGGGTTAGAACTCCGCTCGTCTTGGATTTTAACAGAACAATTACGTCCCATTTGTAGCTGTATATTGAAGAAATTCAATACAGAAATGAGTGAATAGCAGTTAATCACAATATGTACAATAATTGTTTAAATATTAATTAGGAAAAATCAAAAAGAGATTTATTTTTTGAAACTCATCTTCAGAGTAACATAACCAATTCCCCGCATTTGTTTTTCACATGACTTACACCCTTTTTCAGCACAAAACAAGGGTAAATTCAACAAAAATATGTGCAAAAGATTTTTTCTCTCTTAACAATACGGCGTGCAGTTGATTCTGAAAATGTTTCAGTTTTTCCCCCCCAGATTGTGTTTCTGGAAAATAATTCCAAGACAGTTCTTGTTCACTGGAACTTCAAACACTGAAACACCGGCCGCGGTTGTCAAGTGGTCTCAGGCACTAGCCTTCAATTGACGATTCACCGGATTCGAGGTTCACATTCGTTGAATTTCAAAAAACACGCTTACACAATATCAGTGATTAGTAAATTTGTCAATAAATACAAAATTTTCAGTTAACAAAACACTAAAAAAGTAAAAAAAAAAAAAAAACAAAACTGAAAAATCCCAGAATTTCTTCTTAAAAGAAAACAAAAGAAAAATAGAATTCCTTAATCATATTACAAGCAACATAAACAAAATAGCAGTACTTTTTCGTAATCCTTACCTGCTACCAAAGAAATTGCACCAATTCCGATTTGTTTCCTTTGCGACAAAATATTTCTTCTTCTGTGGCACCGGTGTTGTCACGAAGACGGTGGTAGCAGATCTACTGATAAAAATGCACAAAACGTCAAGAAGTTTCCTCTGTGTCCAACACGCTCACAACTAGTTACAGCAGTTTCCACTCAATAATGCATTAACAGAAGATTCGTAATTACAAAGAAAGAGAATTCGCACACAAAAAAGACGTAATCCTTTTTTTTTCCTCCCTTTATTTATTTTTTTCCTTTCTTTTTTTTTATCGAACGAATATTGTCAGAAGAACACAAAAGCACACATGAACACTACTAACTTAATGACACAACTGTCTCGGGCAAAGGCCAGATGCGATATGTCAGTCCACTCCAAGTACAGTCATTCTTTATTGCTAAATTCTTCCTCTTTTAGATTTGGGACGGCTGAGTCTGAAAAACTAATTTCAAAATGTACTTCCTTTTTCTATTTCGTATAAACCACGTGCTTCCCCCTAGTGACAGAAAAAAGAATCTGGGTTGACCAACAAAAGTTTTGACGCCTCGAGGATAGGTTAGAGATACTTGTCAAAGAGACAGAGAGAGAAAGAGAGAGAGACAGAGAGAGAGAGAGGAAAAAAGTGCAACAGGGAGTGAGCGATCTTTTTCCTCCAATGCCGTGCAAGTGTTTTTCCCTCTCTACTCCACCTTCTGTTCAGCAACAGTCTCACTCCTACGTCAGACAGATTCACACACACAGAGGAAAGAGCTCTCTATCTTCTTCTTCTTCTTCTTTTCTTGTATTGTTTTTCTTTAGATTCTTACTTTTGCCGTTCTTTTGTAATCTGTGGGGAATTCAACCCGTTAATTGCACCACTTACAAAAATTTCGTTAAATTAACGAGTGATAATCGTTCAATATATATATTTTCAAAATCCCAATTGTTATATTGGTATTGTTTAAATCTTAATTCATGCGCCAGATTGGCTAAGACGAGATCCAGTGGTGATCACCCTTCCGTGTGCACGAAAAGGGAAAGTAAAAATATTACCTTACCTACGAAGTTTTAGTTTATAGTATTTGAGCGTTCGACACGCAATATCTCACAAAGTCTGCTAAGAAACCAGTAAACGATCA
Source organism: Lepisma saccharinum (assembly GCA_022664845.1). NCBI lineage: Eukaryota > Metazoa > Arthropoda > Insecta > Zygentoma > Lepismatidae > Lepisma > Lepisma saccharinum. Next base: position 33,842 of record JAGDQP010011305.1, read on the forward strand.
GTTTTTCTTTTGTAAATATAATCGAAAGACCATTTATATGGTGTCACTTGACCTGTTAAAAAAATTTAACTTTTTGCTACCAGACTACAAGAAATAGCCCCATGAGGAAAATTTGGCGGGCCTCCTGTGGCCCGCCTTCATGGTTGGTGGGCCACCGGAGGCCCGCCGAGTTTTCCTCCTGGGGAGGGCAGTATGCAATGGTACGTTTTCCTTGAAATTAAATGTGACGTTTTGTCGGGATTATTCCTGGAAATCAATTGGTTGCGAAATAAACGGGATGGGAAATTCCCGTGGAGTCACCCTATATTTATATAATATTCGTACTTGGCACGGATCAATGCAATTAATTAATAACACGTCGATTTCATCAATAGCTTTAATTTAACATACAAATTAGCTTCAGCGTAATCTTTCTAGGAAAGTAATCGAGAAATGCAAACCTTCCGCACTTATATACGAAGTGTTGCCTAACATGTAGGCGTTCGGAACAAAATTTCGCAAACTTTGTAGTCCTGTAACTCGTGTTCTGCTACATTCCGAAACGTAGAGGGGTGTTCATTTGATGTGCAAGGTCCACCGGAGACAGTTTCACTGTTAGTGTGTGTTTTTCATATGCGGCGAGAATATGTTCAAACTGCATGTGGGAGGGGTCCGAAAACAAGGGCTCTTCAAGGCTTCTTGCAGGGGGGAGGGACGAAAATTCTAGTTACGCCTTTGTTTTCCATTAATTTAATTGAGAGCCTCATGGCGAGCATTAAAGCTACGTTTCTATTAGAGAAAATTACGTTTGTGAAACACTGGGTCGCTATAAGTTAGTGACAATCCCATTTCGATATATACAGGGTGTAACAGGATCCTAGAGAAAAACTTTGAGAGGTGATTCCTGACATTGAAACAAGTAAACATATTCCTATGAACATGGGTGAAGTTCCGCTTCAATTTGGAGATACAACGTTTCCAACTTGGAGCCTTACAATGGGAAGAAAATGAATAATTTTCAATAAATCCGAAACGACACATTGAATGAAAATCATGTTTCTGAAAATTTATTTCTAACAGCATAGTGGCTAGCAGGAGTGAGAACGCGATATCACCAGGTTGTCAGTGTTGTCAACCTGGTATAACATTAACATTTTTCAAATGGTACTACGTCGAGTTATTGAACATTTGGTAAATAATACACGTTAAGCACACCCCGCAGTGTTGCAAACTGTGGATAATTTGAATTTGAATTTAGTTTTAAAGACCTTTAGGTAACTTTGGTTCAGTCCGGATGGATGATGATGGGATGATTGGTGGAATGAAGGAAACGGGAGGAAACAGCAGAACACGAAAACATTCCAAGCACACAGTGTTTGTCCACCACAAAACCCACATGGAACAAGCAGGAATCGAACCGACGACCTCAAGCACCAGAGGTGATAAACTTAGGATAAGACAGAAAGGTTTTCGCGATCTTATACAAACTACTACATATTTTCCTATGATATTTTATCCAGTGTCGAATTCATGGTTGCAACACTGAGGTATGTGGTTTACGTGCGTTGTTTGTCATCACTAAGGGATACTAATTATCCAACAATACGACATAGTGCTATTTGAAAATTTGTAATGCTATAGCAGGTTGGCAATACTGACAACCCAGTGAGATCGTGTTTTCATTCTTATATCCACCATGTTGTTAGAAATCAATTTCCGGAAAAGAGATTTTCATTTAATGCGTCGTCTCTGATTTATTGAGAATTATTCGTTTTCTTCCCATTGTAAGACATCGACTTCGGGCTGCAAGTTGGAAACGCTGTATCTCGAAACCAAGATGGAATTTCACCCATGTTCATAGTAACTTTTGTTTACTTGTTTCGATGTCGGGAATCACCTCCCGAAGTTTTTCCTCGAGGTCTCGTTACTATACGTATATATTTGTTTTTGAGTACCTCAGGTGGATTTTGACAGTTCATACACAGTTATTTATCTCGACCCTCTGGGAGACGGCAGAAAACAAATGAAGGGGATTATAATTTATTTTACAACCACTACCACCACCACTACTTCTACTATTACTAGTATAGTTCGCTTACCAGTACAATTAAATAATTACAAGTATAAATACGAAATCCCCTCACGATACATTTATGATTTATAGGTTGTCAACACTGACTCTTGGGGTGTTTTACGAGTGTTAAACCCCACAGTCGTGTTTGTAGGGTCTCGATGAGTATTTATACCAAAAATGTGGTGTATGTTCGTTAAACGGCAAAGAAGCTTTGTGAAAACTGAATTTTATATTAAGGTGGCAACATCGGCTACTGTGGTACTTAGGGTTCCGGAAACTTCCAGAGTCATGTGTCTAGGTTATCGAGGAATCACCATGATAAGGTTTTGCAGATAGATCGAATAGTATAGAATGCTTTTGCAAATAGTGAACTTTATACAATTATTTGGCAACATTGAGAACTGGGGTGCTTTGTAGCTGCAGAGCTATACAGTCATGTTTGTAGGATATCGAGAAACTATCATGTCGATTTTGTTGGGGACACGTCAAATGGTTCAAGAGCCTTTACAATAATCCAATTTTATATCTAGACAGATGCAATGAGTTCCTCTTATTATCAGCAGGGAGCAAAATGTTACTAAGCCGCAGTGTCACCGTAAGTTTTTGCACAACATTATGAAATTGCTGACAGGCACGATCACATAGAAAAATTATTTTTATTCAATATAAAATTTCTACATTACTATTACTGTCATTATCATAACTAACTATTACTATTTGTTCTACTACTTCAACTATGATCAAACTACCTGGCTTCTATCACTACTTTTACTACTATTATTTCTGCTATTACTACAACTTCTCATACTATGACTTTTTCTTATACTCTGACAACAGTAACTACTTCTACTACTATTAATACTGTTACACTAAGCAATTGCAAATACTACTACTACTACGTATTACAAATATACTTATATTATTTTAATGACTAAAATGTGGATCATATCCTCTAAAATCAAGCCTAATTTGGTGGTAAAGGGTTAAGCTCTTCCCACTTTAATAGAGCCTTCACCATGGAAAAATACCCTAGATTAAAACTAAAGTAGGTATGTTTAAAATATTGTATTTTTTCCGCGTCACCGATTGAGTTTTATAAAAGTGGGTTCCGAGCCACTCCCTTTAATGCCAGACAACATGTGTGCTAACCTCGCGTCCAACCAGGATCAGTGGAAACAGGAAAACTAATACACGAAAGTGGATAAGGTCTACAATCCTTCAACGTAATCTTCTGCTGCTGTGATGGCATGATTCTTAAATATTAGACAGGCGGCGTATCCCGGTGACAGCATTGTTGGCTGACAGTGTCCGAGAAGGGCGCCTAATTGCAGTGATCATACTTGAAATGTGACGGAACCGTTTCTCTCTTCGAGATTCCCTCTTGGTGAACAAATTAAAATTACATGGCTCCATATCTGGCAAATATAGAGGGAAGTAGAGTAAGAAGCCCCGACCTCCAATTATTGAATAGTTCCTTTCCGTAACAATTTTTGTTAAGCAAAATTATATGGATTTTAGACAAAAAATATGAATTTCGGAGACGCAAATTGATATTGTAGGTAAACTATACACGGTATAGCATAAATCAAGATCTCGAAAGGGTAACAGTATTTTTCTATGTATTTCATAAAAATATAAATTTCCGGAATAAAAATTAGCTACTCATCTCAGCTTATTACACTCATTGTTTATGGGCCCTATGTACTAAGTTCCACTTTCCCTGGTATGTACATCAAATCTCCGTCATATGTAAGCGAAAGTACATGTTTGGACTCCACAGAATTTTCTACTTTTTCAGTCAGTTTCCCCTCGTCACCGAAATAATCAGTAGTTCGAAAAATATTGAAAGTAATTACTACCACAACTCATTTTCTACCTTTCTTCTATGAAACATACTGTTTGTTTAGGCTATGCCTTCGCCGTTGCTTTGGCAACCAATCGGATGTAGCGTCAAAACTTTAGTTGCCCATTCATTTCAATAAAAGGTTTAAACTATGAGAACAAAACCTGTACTTTCCTAGTTAATATATTCGTAACAATATTTAAGAGATTTTGATGACCATCAGGATTTCAAGATCTTTCACATTGTTCAATCTGCAAAAAAAGATTACTCACAAGGAAACTGTCTCCGGTGGAACCCTAAAATCATCATGAAACTTCCACAACGCCTTGATGATTTGTTACTTCGTTTCGAAGTTTCGCGGAACACGAATTGCAGGACTTCAAAGTTTTCAAAAATTATTCTGAACGCCTGAATGCTAGGCAACACTCCAAATCTAGTATGTGTTGAAGTTATGCATTTCACATTCACTTTTATATAAAAGGTTGCGCTGAAGAGAATTTAAATGTTAGGTTACAGTTATTGATTAAGTTGACGTGTTAAATAATTGCATTGATCCCTGCCAAATGCGAGTATTATATAAATACAGCTTGACCCAAAGGAAACTTCCCATCCCGTTAATTTCGTAACCAATTGATTTCCAGAAGGAATCCCGGGACACGACACTTTTAATTTTAGAAACAATGAGCCATCGTGGTCAAGCATTGTATGCTGTCCCATTTTATTGAGGTCTAGCGGCAAAAAGCGGAAATATCTTAAATGGCAAACAATATGGGTCAAGTGACACATGACGTCAATGATCTTTAGGTTCTATTTACAAAAGCATTTGGCAGGAATCAGAGCAATTAATTAAGACGTCAACTTCATCAATAACTTTAATCTAACATTTAAATTATCTTCAGCGCAACTTTTTGTATAAAAATGAATGGGAAATGCATGACTTCAGCACATATGTGTGAGGTGTTGCCTATCCTTCAGACGTTCAGAACAAAATTTTGAAAACTGAGTCCTGTAACTCGTGTTCCGCGAAACTCCGAAACGTAGTATTACAGGAATGTTCATTTGAACACATCAACAATGCACTGTGGAAGTTTCATGCTGATTTTCGTTGTCTCACCGGAGACAGTTTTCTTGTCAGTAATAATCTTCCCACTTAATTTGGGGGCCTTGATTTTCTTAGCAGTAGTGATTAACTAACTCATTTGAAACACAGAAAAATGGCCGTCCTGCAGCATATATATATCCCTCAATCGGCAATGGGAGATCGGGGTTCTAGTCCCGGTCACGACAGCGACCAAATTTTCAGTGTATCTTTCAAAAATATTAAACCTGTTTCACAAAAGCCGATCGATGATGATATACCGATTGATGAAACTTCAAATAATGTAGACTAACTCAGACGCAAGTGTTGATCACATAGTTCGGGAGTGCATAGAACGTGCATAATTTGATAAAATATCAAAGGTCGAGAGTGCATTTCCCAACATGATCCGTTACAATCGATGTGTGGAAAGTAAGAGGCCACTCGTTACCACAGAAACATACTTCGTATTAAATTATGTATGCTGCAAGCATTAAAAATAAATCAATGTTTCGAATCAATCACAAGAAATTTGCATGTACTTGTGTCATGTTCTTTCGGAACAACACTACGTGTTCTAGAAAGAAAACATTACGCTGTCATATGTCTTAATTAATCAGTGTGAAGGAGAAAAGAAATCACCTTTTAAAAAGAGCAAGAGATTTCTCCACAGGTGGTGTACGGCAGAGCAAAGAAGCCCAGTTGTTTAAAACCATCAAATGCTCTTGTCAACATAACATTTGTCACTACTGTCTGAATCTCTTTTTTTCACAAGTCTTAAAGCTTGTCAAAGGGAATACTTCACATATAAACACACATACATACGTACATACACATGCACGGAACTAATCAACACACAACAAAAGGAGTACACTTGTTTCCTTTGATGTGTAATGGACGTGACATTGAACACCTAGGGATTGTCTGTCTGGTAGGACAGATCACAACCTATTTTTTTTTCCCTCCACGTTATACCGTACGAGTAGTACACGAGATACATCTTCAGTCAGACCACCTCCGGCGATAATGTTGCTTCGACGAACAGAAATAAGAATAGGTTACACAGGTAGTCAAATAATTGACAGTTACTAGATACATATTTCGCTTTTAAAGTAAGAGTGGGACGTTTCTCTGTGCTCAGAACAGTAATTTAGCAATTTATGCGCTAAATCTTATGAATACGGGTTTCTTTGATGCACGAGCGTAGCTAATATTTTGTAGTGTTACGGTTAGATTTAATTCTCTGTACTCCAAGCCTAACATTTCCTGCTATTGCCACTTAGCAGTCACAATGTCACGTAAACAAAGCTTAGTCTTGCAATTTTCTTTTGCAGCGAGATTAGTTACTTTGCAAAATTTATTTTGATGTGCATAAAATGAACTTTATGACTACGAAGTATGTCAATCTCAAATGGATAGAAAGAAGACTTTATGGGATAAGGAAAGTAGATAATAAAGCATAATTGTTTGTATTCAAGAGTTACTTTAATTCCGTGCGATATTTACAACATTAATATTACCTGTATTATTACAGAAAATATTATTTATGAAGGTAAATTATTAACTTTGCTGTTATTTTGCTTCAGCTACACAAATCGAAGCGATTCACTCTCCAGTGGGCACGTGTCTGCACTAGTAACCCACGTCATTTAAACTCTTACGCGTGCAAGTAGTCCTCAGTGACATTTGGAACTATTTCCACGCTTTCGAACGCAGACACGTGCAACCTACGTTGCATAGACTCAACTACGCAGCCACTCATTGAAAAGTTGAGTGTAAATGCCCTCATTCTGTGCTGTAAAACATATGATAGTATAATTTCACGTTTTAAAGTAAGCTTCTTTTTCATTTAACACCTTCTATGTGCCAAATCCAAAATTGTATACAGATTCTATACGAAAATTTAATCAGTATGTATTCTAAAGTGGCAATTTTTTGGTAAGTAAACAGATGATACGATTTATTTAATGATTCACTTATAAGTTGGTATTTGTTTTTAAAATGTTTGTGATAACAATAAATTGAAATCAGAACATTTTCTTCATAGATAATTTACTACAAAAGTTTGAAAATAGGTTACAGTTATAGCTCACGGGGCCATTCAGGCTACTGAACTGCCGGCACCCGTTGTAGAGTTTAAAATGCCTGTTTACTTTATGTGTTTGTTTTTTTAAATCCATTTTTAAGCATCTGCTCTAAATCGAGTTTTACTAAACCACTACACTTTGTAATTGGTATTTTTTTTTTAAGTCTAAACTTGGAAACGGTTTGAAACCGGCTTGGTTGATCATTCATCCACTCTAGAGTTATTATTTCCTTCATCAAATCACACACATCACCGAACGGCCGTGACTCAGTGGTAGAACGTTGCCTTAGCATTCAAGAGGTCGTGGGTTCAATTTCAGCGGCTTACCATCCTGACAGGATCTCCCAGGTTTTTTTCCTCAATCACACCAGACAAATACTGGGATGATACCTCAAACGTAAGCCCTGGACAACACCTTCTCACATCCTTCCCCCTTTCCTACATCCTAGCCTGATCCTGAGATGCCTAAAAGTTATTAATGAAATTCAAATTCAATAAATCACACACATTCTAACATATTGTAACTAAAATTGTTTGGTTAATCCAGAGTAGCATTTGCACTCGTTATCATTGTTATGAATGTAAAATGGCGTCATTAAGTCCCAAGAGGCAGCTCATGTAAGAAGCAAGGCAAAGTAAAACATAGTTCAAGTTTGGCAACTTTTTGCACAGATTATCTGTTTTCTTTCTACTAAGACCCAAAACTGCCTACCATATTAGAAAAAGTCTCTCCTGTAGACTGTATAGTGTAAGAAATAAGGAAGAAAGGAAGAAAAAGTCTTATTTTAGTCATGATCATGATCATGGTCTGATGGTTGTGGTCACGGACTTCGGATCAGCGCTGGGAAGGCACCAATGTAAACCATTAAGAATTAATTAGAATTAAATAAAAAAATCTACACAAAATTCTAATAAAAACTATATATGTTTGAAGGACACTTACATCGAAATTTCCTTACAAACGAGAAATATCCTTCATCCTATGGTCCCATTTACCGAAGGGGTGGGGTGGAAGGTGCCCTCAAGAAGAGCTAGAATGCCTATAAATATACTAAAACACAATCTTTGTTATACAAGTTTAAGGACAGAGTTTATTAGGGTCGGATCGAGGATTTTCTTGAGGGAGGTGTATGTCTGAGGAATGGACCACGGACCATTTCGATATTTCCCCACTAAGTGTATTTTTTAAGTATAAATTCATATTTTCTTCTCTGCTATGTTTTATCATGGAATATGAAGACAGTCTCCAAAATTTGATATTAAGAGCTAAATTAGATTTCTTGAAGCTTTTTCTGAGGTAAATTGAAGTCATGAGATTCAGAACTGCACAAATCCACTTTTCGACACTATATGAGTTATACATATAGTGTCAAAAATCCTTGAAGAAAGACGGTTCTAATGAGACAGAAAAAAAAACACGACTAGAAAACATCTAAAATAAATGACAGACTCTTGGGTTACTTAGGTTTGTAACTACATAAAAAATAAGAACTTCATCCTTTTGTTAATGGTTATGCTGTTTTGCATCTCATGACTTCAATTGTTGAAATAATTTTATGAAAAATAAAATATTTTCCTTAAAGGAGTGGGCGCGCGCCATCCCCGACCCCTACCTATATTTGCCATTGTAACGTTCCTGTTATTTTGGTTGATTGTACTTGTTCACAGGTTATGTGATTTGTGTTCTGTACATCCGTAGCCATGACTTGAGTACTGGCTTTGCTAGTGAATAGACGTGTGCGCGAGTGCTCCGTGTTCGAGTGTGGATTTCATGCGGAGAAACGGAGAGCACAGCATACGCAAGTAGACAATTTTTATTCCTAACCGCGAGAGGAACATTTTCTGAAAGTGTGGACCTCGTACGATTTTTTCTCGTAGAGTCATTAAGTGCCGAAATTCTCAATGCTATCCTTATGGGGATAAAGAGACGCCATCCACGTTGGCTGTAGAGAGTTCCACATCATCCGAAGTTGCCACTGATGACCTTGAGAACACAGCCTGTTACCAAGCGAGAAGAATTCTAAGTTTTTGTGTATCGTGTATATAAGGAACATGGAGGGCTAACAGGTCTGTGTCTCCGGGGCCGTTGGTAATGGGTGCATGATATTTTGGGTGGTCATTGACCTTACGAGGGGGGTCATTGGACCCCCGGGATGTTCTCAGCCCAGAATTCGGTCGTGAACATTTTGGGGGTGGTCCCCCTTGGGGTCATCGACACCCAAAATGGCTTGCCTTTATTTTCCTTTTTTCCACGCCCTCTCCCTCCCGTCCCTTTCCCTCGGGACTGATGGCTTTTCCGGTGTTGTGTGCCCTGATCTGCGGTCTCGGGGATGCATCCTTCACCTTCCACAGTGATATAAACATTGAACTCTTTTCTTTTATATATATTGTGTGTGTATATACAAATAGCAAAAATGGCCAAGAGATTCGACCTTATGGACATTACAAGGTCAGGTCTTGCGAAGTTCGAAGTCGAATGGGAAAATCCATTAGCATAATCGTATGCAAATAATCCCATCCTACTGAAGTTCCAAGAAAAAATAAAGAAAAAAAAAGAAATAAATCCTGCCTGGTAAGCCAAGGTCGAATAAAAAAAAGAGATAAAATTAAAACAGAGAATTATCGACGAAGTCTACACCAAATGGGAAAAGTTAAACAAGGACAAGTATGGTACGCCCAAATCACTACTAAGAGGAGTAATAAAAGGGGCCGGTGACCAGGATGTGGCGGAGAGTACGCCTGGAGGACCGGGAACTCCAATTCCGATAACCCAGGAGGAATCAAAGAAAAGGAACAGAACACCAGAGGAGGAAGAAATAAACAAGAGACTCAAAGAGGAGAAAGAATCGGAAGCTTAAAATAAGACAAACTTTCTTGGAAGGCAGAATGATGGAACTTGAGAGGAATCAAGCCAAGGTGGAGAGAGAGAACGAACGGCTCAAACAATGTGAACTAAGGTTGGCACACTCCAGACAAAATTGGAGGAGAGAGAACATGAACTTGACAAGCAGGAAAGAAGCATTAATCAACTTAGAGAAGAAGCAATTCAGGGAAGTATTCATGTCAAAGAACTGGAAATAAGTAGCCAATTGGAAATAAGAAAAACCAAAGTAGAGGACAAAATACATAAGTTTTAAGAGAATATCAAAAAACTATACACGGAAAATGGCAGTCTCAAAGCTACAAGAGAATCAACTACAACAACACCTGTGCTAAGCTTCGATGATATGCTCAAAAGGATACCAAAATCTCCGAAAAAACACGCTCAATTGAATCTAATAAAAGAAGCCCAAGACCTACAATAGTTATCAAACCGAAAGAGGGAGAGATGCCAGGATGAGACTAACAAAAACCACAAGTAGGCAAGACAGGATTAACTTCCAGATAATTCAAGCCGAAACTGCACTGATTTTGCAGGTGCAACCACCCAGGACGAAGACAAAATAAGAAAACATCCGGGAATGCTCCAGAATTTTGCCCTAACGAAGAAGAGCAGTAAGAGGAACCCGCTTATGATTATGTACAATATTCCTTCGGTGTTAAAAGAAACTGAAGCCATAGAGGAATTTATTGAACGCAATTTCCATGAGTTGATAGAAGAGCAAGAAACACTCGTCAAGCCCAGATTCAAGACGGGACCTAAAAATCAAGATAGATATCATCTTATATTCGAAGTACCCAGGCAAGTCAGAGGAGATAATCCTTAGGAATCCCAGAGTGTATATTGGCTATGAAGCCACGAACGTTAAGGATTTTCTGTTTTTAACAACTTGTTTGAAGTGCCACGATTATAGGAATATATCTGCGCATTGCAGAAACGAGGCAAGATGTGGCAGCTGTGGTGAGAAGGACCATAAAAAGGCGGACTGTAAGGAACAGGACAAAAAATTGCATCCCATGTCATTCGAGGAAGAAGTTGTGCGGGGTAAAATGTCAACAGGATTGCCCGCAATATAAATTAAGCCTGCAAAGAGTCATTGATAGATTTGACTATCGACTATAACCAAGTTGAAAAATTAGGAACACGTACACAAAAGAAAAAGTACCCCCGTGCAGGCAGAGGAGAAACCTAGAGAGTCTTATTAAATATAACAACAATAAGAAGATGGAAAGTTTCTGCGATTGTTTAACCGATAGCAATACATCAATAACAGTCGAATTCCTCACAATAAAACAAGGACACATAGACATGGACATAGAAGAACAGGTAACCCTTCACTTTATCGATCCCAATTTGGCTATCTTTCCTAGAGGCTTTGCCCAAACTGTGGCACTGTCCCACGATGATTTTGACCTGGATAAACTAGAATATTATAACATAAAATTGGATGATAACAAATTAATTGAACTTTATCTTTCACGTAATCGTTACAAATGTAGAATTGTTAATGTGAAGTCATCCAGAGAAGCCTTTCTGGAGGATCTGGAATCATTGCTTGACTTATTATCTGCAGTTATATGTGATGGAAGATTAAAAATGTCGATACCGGTCATTGGGATGGGACTATGGAGAGCAATCCACAAAAAGTATTGAGTATTTTGAAGAAATTGAAATACAGTATTGAGAACATAGGGTTTGAAATGGTGATACAAAATAAACAACTCTACGAGAGTATAAAGAAGGATAGAAGTAATGGAATCTACCAAGGATACAGGAAAACAAACAGACGACGATATTGAGGAGGAGAGACCGGGAATATCGGACGAAACGGAATTACAAGATCAAGGTACAGAAGATATTAAAACGGTGACATCAACAGCCAGAAGCAAGGAAGAAGAACTTCGGAAGAGAAAACGAGGATGGAAATCGTGGATTCCCAGACTTTACAAAAGAAAACCGAACAAGAACAAAGATTTTGAAGGAACCAACATCGAAATCGAGGATAGAGAGGAAACGGACGGAGAGCTGGCAGTGAAAGAGGAAAGAACAGTAGAATTCTACGCCAATAAATTTTATGAAGACCTTAATAATGGTTATATCTTGTCTGGTCTAGAGTAACCGCTGTTATTAGCAGCTGCTCTTAGAACGGTAGTTAGAAATATCCACCTGAATGGGAAAACGATAACATTCCCAATTATTGATGAGGTGGACAGGATAAACTTAAGAGCTAATGGAATAATGACAGACCCGCAAGAGCTGCTCAACCTAATTGATATAGCATTTGAAAGACGGGATGAGTCCTTACAGTTGAATAACGTTCACAGACAATTTATCATGGCGTATGGTCGTATTGCCTTCATACCAACTGAGAAGTTTCCTGCATGCTACGTCCACCTAAGACAGCCGTAAAATGTTTAAGTTTGTCCAGGTTAACTTGAACAAATCGAGACTGGCAACTCAAGAGTTCAAGCACTATTGCGAAAAGAAAAATGTGGACGTGGCTTTCATCCAGGAGCCGGTTACCAACGAAGGCAAGATGCTGGGCATGCCGATCGATGCCATGGAATTGCTGCCTGAAGATCCAAATCCCATGGTTGCTGCAGTCATCTTTAATAGAAGAATTGAGACACTGGTGAGTTCAAAAAAAACATGCAAATGAATCCATAGTTTCGATTTAAAACTAGGATCAAGACAAGTATTAATAGTAAACGTCTATTACCAGTTCTCCATTCCGGGAGAAATATTTGTATATAAGATAGAAGAAATTTTGGATGGGTTTTGTAGTGAAATGTTAATTTTGAGGGATTTCAATGCAAAGTCTTCTCTCTGGCACTGCTCAAGAACAGATGATAACGGTGAAAAATTTGAGGATCTTGTCAATCAATACTAACTAAGGGTAATCAATAAATAAGACCAACCACCGACGTTCCGGCGCAGGGCTGGCGGGGAGAGTAATATAGACGTAACGCTAACTAGGGGAAACTTGTATCGATACGTTTATGAATGGAATGTCAATGAACATGCAATAACAAGCCAGCACGGCGTCATCGGCTTTCAAATTAACTTTTCATCAAATGTAAACAATAACGATGTAAAAGAAGATGAAAATCTAAATTATAGTATCAAAAAACTTAATTTAAAAAAGTTTGAAAAACATTTGGATCTTCTGCAAATTGAAGAAAACTGCTATTTGGATGAACTTGTGGAAAAGATGGAAGAAGCGACACGGAATGCAATCATGAAATCAGTACCTAGAAACAGCAACATCAAGAAAAAGAGGAAATCTTTCTGGATTCAGAAATTGGAAAACCTAAAAAGAAAATTAAAAGCCATCAGGAAAAGGATCCGGGGACCACGAGCTAATAATCTCAACACTAAACAAATACAGACAGATCAAGCAACAATTTGAGAAAGAAATATTTGAAAACAAAAGGAGAACATGGAGCAAGTTCGTGGACGAAAATGTAAGCAAGAATATCTGGGGCATGCCCTACAAAAATGTAATGAAAAAATTGAAAACAAAAGGAGCAATGAATACGTTAAAAACGACGATGGAAATTTTACAAGAAATTGGACAGAAACAATAGAACTATTATGTGAGAAACTCTTTCCAGATGACATCGTAGAAGGTGATAATGAAGAAAACTCAAGAACTAGAAACGAGGTAGAGCATGACGAGGAACATCGAGAAATCCCAAAAATAATAAACGAAGAATTAAAGGCTGCGATAAAAACTTTGAAATCCAATAAGGCACCGGGTCCAGATGGCGTTAAAAACGAGATTTATAAAATATCGACAGACTTATGGACACCGTATCTAACAAGGCTGTATAATGAATGCATGAGGCAAGGAAAATTCCCGAACTCTTGCAAGAGATCGAATCTTATCATATTGTTTAAGGGTGAAGATAAACAAAAAACGAATCAAAAATCATATAGGCCAATATGCCTTTTAAATGTTATCAGCAAAATTTACGAAAAAGTAATTGCAACTAGAATCAATGAAAAAAGAGTTGATATTAAAAACTAAATTACAATATGGATTCCGACAAGGAGAATCGACTGAAGATGCAATAAATGAAATATCTGAAACCATTAATAAATTAAAATTAGAAGAATGCAAATATGTCGTGGGAATTTTCTTTGACATCATGGGCGCCTTCGATAATGTCTGGTGGCCATCGATGTTGAAAGAGAAACATCAAGTTACATTCTGCAACTTGGAAGCTAATTAAAAGTTATTTTCAAAATAGATTAATTCAAGTAAACACACCCGATGGCATAATGCAGAAAAAGCCAACTAAGGGATGTCTACAAGGATCTACTCTAGGACCAATCATTTGGGACATGATATTTGAGCCATGTCTGGAGATGCTGAGTGGACTAGTACAAGTGGAGCGGGTGGTAGGCTATGCGGACGACCTGGCGGTAGTGATTAAAGGGAATAGCAGAAATGAACTTCAAACAAAAGCAAACCAGGTTATAGAAACAATGACACAATAGTGCACAAACAATAAACTTACAATTTCTGCTGAAAAAATTAAATACGTACTGTTTAAATGTAACTTAAATTTTAACCATGGACCAATTATAAAAATAAACGAGAAAACTATCAAAAGAGAAAAAGAGTTCAAATATTTAGGAGTCATTCTGGACGAAAAATTAAATTTTAGAACAGTTAAAACTAAAGCCATAAAATTATCGCACAAAATATCTATAGTTGGATACGTCGCCAGCGCCTGGAGCCACCAGATGGACGATGTGAGACAATCACAAATCGTCATTAGATCACAAAGACAAATTCTGCTTGGACTCACTGGAGTTTACATGACAACATCGGTGGAGGTACTCCAGGTACCCTATGCACCTCCAGTTGAAGAAGATGGGAGTCACGTACTGAATTAAAATAAGGAAAAGGAGATAAAGTGGAAGCGATATTACACCATCCTGCGGATAACAGAAACGACATCCAGAATATCTTAACCAGGGCGTGGCAAGCATACTGGAATAATACACCAAAAGCAAGAAGGGTCTATAATATGTTTCCAGATGTGGCTGAAAGACTGGAGATGCAAATAAAAATTGAAGGTGGTCTACTACACTTCATTACTGGTCACGGCCCCTATAGGCAGAGACTAAAGGACCTCGGCCTGGTGGAGGACAACATGTGCCGCGTCTACGGGATGGTAGCAACTCCGGATCACGTAGTTTTAAGATTTTAGGGAAACCGAAAAACTAGTTAGTGAGCTGAAAACTAACACTCTTGGGTGAGAGACCCGTCACGGAGGTTCTGCGAACTCCGGAACTGGTGACGGTCCTCCGAGACACCGCAGAGAAGATCTCGGCATATTACAAGAGGAGATTCTTGACTGGAGGGGCACGCCCGGCGACGAGGTGCGAGTAATCAAGACCATCGTGATCACGAAAGGTTTTGACTGCAACTTGGATACGACTACGGGACCCTCATCCGCGCGGCTGATCTACCCGGACAACCGCGAGTGATAGTGAAGCAAATAGCGCACAGATCTACCCAATAAACAATACAACACCATAAACAATAGTGGAATTATAAACAAAATTAGCTATAATAAAAGTGCATAAGTGAAATGTTGCTGGAATCCAGTAACGACGAGTTCATTTTCTGGAACTCCGTGAAGGGACGCTTGATAGTGTAGTGTAGTGTGTGAGAGTGGTGGCAGGAATCGGGCTTAGTACATAATAATAGTGATAGTGTGATTAACGTATTCATAATTAACCGCAGCTGCGGAACCCGCAACAAACGGCAGTAAACAACGAAATATCCTGCGTGTGAATGTGAGAAGAATGAGTGGGTGCAGTGCAAGGAACATAAAAGGAAGAAGAGAAGAAGGAAAACATCGGACATATATGCACAAATTTTGTAGATTTAAGGGGAAGAGGTACAGTTAGACAGTGTACTAACATTTTTGGTCATATTACAAAAGCAAGGAAGTCAATTTAAAAAAGCCCTAATACAGAACTGCCTAAAGAATGTTTCCTTCATTTAAAAATGTAATGGAAATTTTAGGAGCAAAACTGACCTTGTAGCATAATTTTAAATGTAGATGCTCTTGACGCCATACATTTTAAATGCGAGAGAAATATGGAGAAGAAAAAAAAATTTTTTTTTCGTGTAAAACGTGGCTTTTTTTAAAAAAGACTTGACAGAAAACTTCTTTTTACTATCCTCTTTCACTTTATGTATCTTTCCCCTCCATCCTATGTACCAATTCTTTGTGAGGCTATTAAAAATGAAATTCCTATAGTAATATATGGGCTTCTGACTTTCCCATATCCTCCAACAGATGCTCATATTTACGTTAGGGTTTCTTTTCCTCTTCCATGTTCGTTCTTCCGTGGTGACCACTGACCAGTGTGCGTGGGGGAGGTATAGAAGAGACTGGCTGGTATCAAGTGACACTAAAGGGTCGTGAGCAGAGTTCCCTCCCTCTTTCATTCATCAGAGCAAGGTCGTCAAAGACGTCAAAGAATATATGGCTTATGCCACGTATGCACTTGAAGTCTTTTGTCGCAAATCTTGGATTTCTCCACAGACCGACCGCGATCAATTTTCAGACAGAAGTCTTTGGATTTTTGTCTCCCGGCCGAGATGGAAGACACAGACAAGGGTCCTCTGGTGTGGACGAAAAACAAGGGGACAAATGTCTTCCACGGCTTAGTTTGGTGCTTCTGCCCAGTGGCGTAGGTAAGGGGGGATATGGGGGATATATCCCCCCCTTGACTCCAACTTTATAAACTAAGAAGAAGAATATTTCAACAAGAAAAGAATGAGGTTATAATTGGAAACATATAATTCTTAGTTAAAATATAAAATTGATTGTAAGGGCGGTAACAGCACTATAGCTTACGACCGTTCCAATATAATTGTAAGTTTATTCATAAACATACAAGGTTTGGTACATTCTGCGTTGTAGTTTCACATTTAGGTAGATGTGGTAAATAACCATTAGGTCAACCAGTAATATAAAAATTATTTGACAATGATATCGATAGCGCTGGTAAAAAGATAGAAAAAAGACGATTTCTAGAGACAGTAATGAAAAATGTAGTAATTCCTGTACTGATAGTCCCAACGAGGGTAGAACGGAGACAATTTTGAACATAAAACATTTTTGTTAAACTTTCTACGTAGAAAACTAACTTTAACAGACGCTCTCGTTATATTACATATGAATTATAAATTACACACATTGGAAAGTTTCGGTTGTAAGCGGAAGTAATGCGATCTTTCAGATCATAAGGATAAGGGAGATGATACAATTTTGGTTAACTTTATTTTCTGTTTATTGGGCAATGTTAGGTTGTTAGTAACTTTTGATTTCTACCTGTCACGATTATACAAGGGCAACGCTTGTTAAATTTCACAAACATCCATGCCCCAGGTAGAATTCGAACCCGCAACCTTGGATACGCTGGTCTAATGCCTCGGACCACACGACTACCTCGATCACCTATAAGAGGAGAAGAGTCTAACCTTTAAAATAAATTATTAATGAAATTTTCAAAGTTTCAAATTATTTGTCTGACTAATTCCAGCTTAATTATTTTCAACATTAGCGGATGAAACTCATAATGTCACTTACATGAGAAAACTTTGTTGTTAACTACGTCAATGATGAGTATGATTTCTTAAAAAGCAGTTTATGCACTAACCCAATAACAGTCTGGCATCTTAACAGTCAGTAACAGATATTCCCCTAACGTAGTGTTGGCCGGAATATTTGGAAGAAACAACGTCGGGATTTAGCGAAAACGATTTGTCAAATCTGATATATTTTGGTTTTAATTCCGAGATCTAACTTAATAAGAATATGATGGAAGTAGCAGTTTGCTGGGAAATTATTATATATTGAAAACATGCAGTAACAGTAGTATCCTTCTGCGGTTACACACTCACCCAGTGTGGGAGTATTTAAGACCAATCATATTTGGCTGATACTGAATTATTTAGGATCAACTGGAACACTTATATTTTATGTCCGCTTTCGGAAAGCGCATTTTTGTGGGATTATGGAGAGTGCAATTGTTTCACCTATAGCATAAAAAATTATGAAGTATGAAAAGACTGATATAAAAGTATAACGCAATCCATGATTTTACAGAATTAACCCCATTTGTGTTCGAAGCAATTATCCATATTTGTTTATTGAACAATTTCACAAGCTTACATTAAATGACTTTAATGCATTTATAATTTATTCGTTATTTTTATTCGATTAAATTAGTATTTTTGCTACGGTTAGCCGTTGTACATATTCTTACAAAAGGAACATCTTCAGATTCACTTAGTAGAAACTATAAATAATGCCGAAGATGCTGTTATAAAGTTTGAAAGAGCTAAAGCAAATTTTTTAAAGGAAAACAAAACAAGTCACAGTATATTTGAGTTTGGAAGAATATTTGAAAATATTTACAAAAATCCGGAAAATGAAGTCTACTTACAGTATAAGATGTATTCACGCACGTATTCCGAATTTTTCTTACGGTTTTCACGGATTTGGGGGAGGTTCAAAAAAGATCTGGATATGAAATTAGACATCAAATACAGCGTCTTTTAAAATTACACCGACAAGCTTCGGGAGGCGATTTCTCACATCAAAACAAGACGAAAGTTTCTCAGACAAATTTTCGAAATGTGTTTAGTTTCGAAGCTTAAGGGTCCCGAAAGTGTGGGGAAATAAACTTCAGAGCTTCAAATATCTAACATCACAAAAAGTAGAGCTGATGTGGCATGGTTCCGTCAAAGACTAAATCTGCACTATCCCAAAATTCATCTTTCAAAATTCCACAATGGGCGCCAGGGATTCCCTAAAGGAATTAGATTCTATAAAGTAAAGATGGAACAAAATGAGCATGAATGTTAAGATGAGCATGGTTGTTACCAGGAAAAAGTAATTCGTTTACGCGAACTCGATATCTCAAGTAGTTTCCATACACCGAAAAATTTAAAAAAATGCGTCGTTGCATAACAAACAGGAGTAAGAATTGCATCATTTCATCGAATGTTTTATTTATTTGTTATCAAATAGATCAAATATCATTGTCCGATAGGATGCTGAAAATGATATACACCGCCCTTACACGGGAAGTCTTTTAACACATGCTCATTTCGACCTACCTCTACTTCAGAAATATTCCGGGATCCCCTACTTCCTTTGGGGAATCTCTTGCGCGCCCATTGCGGAATTTTGAAATATGCCTTTTTGAATAGGAAATGTGTAAAATCTTTCAGGGTACCACGCCGCATCAGTTCTACTGTTCGTGGTGTTAGAAATATGGAACTAAGAATCATTTCCCCACGCTTTCGGCACCCTGTAGCTCCGAAACTGCACATTTCGAAAATTGGACACACTAATTGCGAATTTTGAAAGCAAAACTAATAAAAGTGCAATGGAATCATATCAGATTTCCAAGCTTTTTAAAAGTTCTTCAGATATTGTACAGCCTGCATCCACATATATTTTATACTCTGAAACGAATAATTACTTATACATTTGAAAAATTCAAA
>JAGDQP010011306.1:0-35121 GCA_022664845.1 Lepisma saccharinum
GTGATTTTTGAGACGCCGATACAACGTATGAGAAATCCATATATGATAGAATAAAGAAATTCTAGCCCTATGGTCCGTCCAGTCGATAACACAACAGACTGCACCAATGAGGAGGTACGCGGGTTCGAGCCGGGAATGTATACATCAGAAACCTTGAATATAAAAACCCTGGTCGCTACTTTCTTCATCTCTGTCCAAATGATGAATGTCACCCCTTAGACACAAGGGACTTAAACTAAAGTTATAAATGTATCTAACACAATAATAATAATAAATCTGGGATCTGTTGCATTATAAGTTACAAGTTAATAATAACAGTGATGTCTGTCTCAAGAGTGTGACAATCCTGATAGCAAAATGAAATAATTTAAGTTTGTTACTCTTTTCGGTGTCATAAGTGCACTGCTATTAACAAGCGGATAATAAATACCTTGTACAAACTTTCTCCTTGTACAGAAGTAGTGTTGCCCACGAGACGAGATGAAACAGAGAAATGTTTATGGAAAACGAGACAAGATAGAAATCTCGTAGTATAAAATATACATCTTTCCGAGGCGAGACACTTTCTGGATAAGTCATTTCGAGACGAGACAGACCTAATCTCGTCTCGTAGGCAACACTAACAAAAAGTGCTTCAAATGATTCCATTTCAGTGATAGTTCATATTGGGATTGTCGCGGTCTTCAGTCAGACATCACTATCATTATTAAATTGTAATTTATAATGCAACGGGTCCCTGTTAGAATACACGTGTATACAACTAAGAGACCAATGTTGGCATGTTCTGCTCTCTTTCGTAAGAATGTCACTCATAATAGGATTATTGTACATAAATCTTGCGAAACGTTCGTTCTCATGTGATCTGGCAACACTAAAACATTTATTGTGTTTGATTCCCAATGTTACTCCACAAGACAAAGATGAATGTAAACTCCGTTCCATACAATGTCTAAAAGTGAGATAAACGTAAGCTTCGCTTGTTAAAGCGACAACGAAGTGAGAACATTGTATGTTCTTTCCTAATATAATGAACCATTCAAAAGAGCTGACTTGAAAATGTTCCATACTGAAAGTAACAGTGATGTGAGATACTGTTTCATTCCCAGCTTACGTATTATAAAATTTAAATAATTTACTTAAGAATTAATAAAGGCCAAGTATTTAAACACGAAAAAAGAAAAATAAACAAATAAATTATGCGTTGTAAGTGCACTGTTTAATGCAATGTATGTAACATAGATCAAAGTGATATCTAATTCGCAAAATATTCTTATCTACAAAAAGAATGGCAAGAAGTGGTTTTTCATTGGTTATCCTGGATTAGATTGAATTACGTTACGCAGCCTAGGTGTAACTCATTCCTTCAGCATTATGAGTTATATTAGTATATGTCAGACAACTATCTCCACTATTATTCGCATTATAAAATGTTCTTGTTAGCCTGGGGAGTATCTAAAGCTCATCCGTAACATCAATAGAAGACAGTGACAGATGTCTCTATTGTTATGATGCCACGAGTCAATAAATACGAACCCAATGATCTCTATCAAAAACGATACTGGACTGACTGCAGCCATTGACAATTTCATGAATATATGACGCCAGGGAACGGAAGCACACAATCTCGTTTGTACACTTCCAGTTTAAACCAATATGAACCAAATGTTCGGTACTAACTCAGTTTTTTACGCTTAATAACGCTGTGTGTCCCGTTTTTTAATTTATGTCTTAATTTTGACAAAAAAAAAAATGTAAATATTATTTGAAATATTTTCTATTCTATGCAGAATACGATATACTCTTACATGAATAACTCAGGAATTAAGAATTAAATCAAAAAACGGGCCACACAGCGATAAGAAGCGTATAAAACTGAGTTAGAACTGAAAATTTGGTTAACATTGATTTAGACTGGAAGTGGACAAACGCGTTTAAATATTTGCTCTGGCGTCTATCTTTCAACACTAAATAGTCACTCCAGTATCGTTTGCATAGAGCTCGATGATACGAACCTAGATAGAACTGATTTATTTATTAATTTTCGATTGAAGAATTGTTGGTACAAAGCTCCATCCTGTGACTACCGACTTACTAACAGCACCAGAAACCAAACTTAAAATGATCAACCTATGTTCAAGAATCTACAAATGCGGAAGATATAGTATCCATTCTATATAGTGACATTTGCACGAAGTCATGTGAAAAAAATTATACCAATAAATCATGTGTTAAAATCGACTGCATAAACGTTGTTAAAAGTGAAACTTGAAGTATACTGAACTTCTCATGAAGGCCAGAAGAAGTATGGAATTACAACACAATATTTAGGCTACAAACAAGGATTTTTTTTTTAATTTCAGTTTGTTCTTCGATTATTTTTTTCTTCTTCTCGATCTTTATTCCATTTCGATGCACCACCCGTCCCCAGACTTACTGCTTAGCATACAAGGAACAGTCTTTACTAAATATCTTTATTATAATGTTTATTCGGAGCACTCTATCTATACAACAGAGTCTGCTACGATAAAAGTAGAAAAAGAAATAAAAACATCGCAAATTATGACTCCTCCCAAGCATTTAACCCCCTCCACACTCCCCCATATGGCTTGGAGGTTAATTGTCGATGGAAAAATGTTTAGTATACAAGTCTACATAAAATAATCATTATTAGATCGAGCTATTTCTCTAATATTTATTATTCGCAACATAACAAGACCCAAAAGAAGTATATTTAAAATTATGACAACAGGAAAGACATGCGAATTGTAGCCAAACGATGGGCCGTATCAAAAAAAATGAACAGGATCAAAATTGTGTAAAATAATGTGTTCTTTAATTTATGTCCTATACATTTTCTTCGTATCTTGCGCCTTTCTCGCATAAATATCGAAAAACTGCTGTCTTGACGTAGAATGGACGCCATTTTCCAGTATGGCGGCTGATGGTGCCAGAATGTAGATTTATAGTATGTTAAACTAAGGGTACGTAGTATGCATGAACAGGAACCTAGAATTATTTTTGTTTGAATTAATTCCAGCAACGGCCGACAGGGATAAAAGTATTGTTAATTATTACTCTTCTTTCCCTGAGCATTTAACCCCCTCCACCTCCCCCACACATACTTTCGAGGTTAATTATCGTCGAAAAAGGTGTAGTACATAAATCCACATAAAAATCATTCATAGATCGAGCTATTTTTCGAAAAATTGTTGACGACAAAATAAAGCGCTAAATAAGGAAATTTAAAATCTGGAGAATTGGAAAAATATGCGATGGGTCGTTTCAAAAAAATGAAGAGAACTAAAATTACATAATTACTTAAAATTTTATTTCTTTTATTTATTTATGTCCTATGCATTTTCTTCGTATCTTGCACCATTCTCGCATACAGTTGAAAAACAGGCTTCAGCGATGTCGGATGAATACCATTTTCCAAAAGTGTACATGTTAAACTATTGGGTACGTACACGAAGAGGAAACCAGAATTATTTGTGTTTGAATTAATTCCAGCAAAATCCCTATGTCGACTCCACTAGATAGACAGATCAATTAAATTTGAAATTTTCGTGGCTCGGGCCTGGATAGGGGAGGGGAAATGATTTGGGAAGGTGTCGGCCTGGACCTATGTTGCAGGTGCCATCTCGGCATTTGCCTGGTGTGACAGGAAAAGCCCTGCAAGAACCTCAGTCAGGATGGTCGGCCGCTGGGATCGAACCACGACCTCCCGAATGCTACGCCAATGCTCTACCACTGAGCTACGGCGGCTCGGTGTGGACAGGCCATGTAGCTCAGATGAGGGGTAAAACGAAGATTAGATTCCAGTGTGATTGAGAAGCCATTGAGAAGACCGAGACGTCATTGGGAGGACAAAATTAGAAAGAAACTTTGAGAGGTAGGTGTTTGTAATGAAAAATTGACTTGTTTTGAATTACGAATTTATTTATAACAATTAGGCATCTCTGGCACAGGCCAGGAATTGGGTGAGGGGAAAGAAGTCAGGGCCTAGTTTGTAGGTATATGAAAACAACACGTACTCGACAGAAGCTCGCCTGAGCACAATGTTTTTTGTTTGTTTTTTTAAGTTTGTGCACTGATTCACTAGTTTCGAAACTAGTACTTCAACCCGGATGCTGTTGTGAAAGTTGCCCAATTGCTAATTTTTCCAATAGGCCTATATTGCAACCATAAGGGTTATTTCTGCCACCAAATGAAAAAAGAAGCCTAAACAAGCTGCTCGATTTTATATTTTCGCTTATGAAAAAAGGGCATACAATCACAGCTGTGTGAGCAAATTTCTCTTAGGAAGAAATGAGAGGGAATATCTCGTCTTCAGTTTCATTTTCGTACGGTGAGACGTCTAAGAGCTTTTACCTGTAA
Source organism: Lepisma saccharinum (assembly GCA_022664845.1). NCBI lineage: Eukaryota > Metazoa > Arthropoda > Insecta > Zygentoma > Lepismatidae > Lepisma > Lepisma saccharinum. The sequence continues at coordinate 4,378 of JAGDQP010011306.1, forward strand.
CGGTATTGTGTTCCGTATGTTCCCATAATGTATTTTGTTCCCTTGAAAAAGCCCATTGTCTCTCACGAGCTTTGCTGTTTCCTGACCTTGCTTCTTGTGTCGGCAGAGAAAGCGGAATTCCACCATTGGAAGTAATTCTACGAGTTTTTTGTGTGACGGAATATATCACCACAGGAAAAAGGGAGAAATATTCTGTATACTCTTACATTCAATCAGAAACACACATTTAATTAATTAGCATTTTATTGGCTCGACAGCTGGGACGTATCTGCAGTGAAAGTCCACGAGGTTTAGACCAACTCCGAAATTTCAATTTTTTCTTTAGAGAAAAACAGTTAAAATTTCAGGAGTCACTGGAAAAATATTGAGTCGGGAGGTGATAATTCACATTTAAACAAGAAAATAAATATTTTAAAGAAATTTATCTTCAAGGACGCTTTTTCAAAATTAAACCGTGTGAAAAAATATGGATTCAATATTAGATACAGATATAAGATGATTCAGTCGAAGTAAATTTCTCCAAAGATTCGGCGATATGTTGACTGAGATTACAACATATTTGGAAGAAAGAGACAACGATTATTGAGAGTGGGAAGATGAAGTCTGGCCAGTCTCCGACTTAATAAACCCAGGAAAAAGATAAGACGAATAGTGACATTGATCGGTTTGATTTTGCGAATCAACATTAGTTTCCACGACCTCCAACAGAACACGTATAATCACTTTCTAAATATTCAAAATCACAAGGAAAATCACCTAGGTTTGGAGATAGAGATGACATATTATATATATAAAATATAAAAACAATAAAATAATAGAATACTTTGTTGAAATTCAACAAGTTCTACAGGACTCTCACTACAGATTCAATGACTGAAAAAAAAAAAAAGAAAATATTACCCTTTCATTCGGAGCAAATTTATAGATATAAGGAACACTGCAGAAAAAATAATAATAATAAACTTTTTAAAGATATACTTTTCAAAAACAATTCGTATTAAAAAGTAAAAAAAATAATTTTGTTTATGCATGACTAAAAAGAAAAGCATGCGGCACGCTCTTATATAGTAACTTAATAAATTATTGGATTGGCGCGCCCCATGTTTTTTGTAGTCATATATATAAACATTTTTTTTTATTTTTTAGTACGAATTGCTTAAGAAAAGTATGTATATATTTAAAAAGTTTTATTATTTATTTTCGAGCTATTTCGGTGGTTTTGTGACCCAAATCCTAAAGTGTTCTGCAACCAGCAAAATCCAGTAGCGTTACAGACTAGTATCCTTTTAGGATAAAGAAGTCCATACTTTAAAAAAAAAATATGTTAAAATATGCTTTTAAAATATACAAAAATATACAGAAATATGTGAAAGTGATAATGGAATATTGTATTGTCACTCGACTTACGTCGCTGTCGCTGTGCAAAATTTCATCATTCTATGTATGACGTCGGGAAATGAGTTAAATTAACTTGCAAGATTTGAGGACACCACGAACCATGGTGAATTAAAGAAAAGAATGTAAAAAGAAATCATGCATTAACTTTTCGATGGATAAAGCTTCTTTAAAAATGAGATAACTACGAAATGTGATCTGTTCTTAAAGTCCCGGTCATCAGAAGATGTTTGGAAATATGTTCTCAGAGAGAAATATATCAATGTAAGAAAATGCAACGAATTGTTCAATGTATTTGTGTGAATCAGCATTTACATACTTGAAACTAACAAAGGCAAACCATAACTCCAATCTAACACAAGTGCATTTGGAGTGTTTTTTGAGACTGGTGGATGACATGAAAACACAATGTTCGTATTAGTAAATATTATGTTCTCAACATTAAAACTTTTTATTGACAATATTTTTATTATTTGACAAACATGAATAAATATTTTGATATCAGTCAAACTTTATGATTATAAATAAATAACTAAATAATGTGTTTGATATAGATGATCGATTATTTTCACATTTCTGATACAGGGAAGAGGATACGTCGATGTGTAGGAGCTTGCGGTTGACCTTTACATTAAAGAAGTTATTCACAGCAAAAAAAAAAAAAAAAAAAAATTTGGCAGGCCTGCCTTCTGTGCTGTGTGCATTTATAGAATGCATCAAAATTTGTACCTCAGATGAAATATTTTAATGTACGATATTTGTTTTCCATTAAAAGTGAGATGGAAATGTGTAGTCTATTTCCAAAACCGCCCTTGTTCACAAAAAAGTAAAATTGAGATATTTACGTTATTGAGAGACTATTTCATTATTTTCTAATACAGTAGTAAGGTTTTATGATTCCAGAACGTCTGTAAAATCATTTAATTATCATAAGAAAGTAAAGGACAAAAACACAAATTTAAGACGGTAAAATTTGTATATAGTATTGTCTCTTTCCAAATCATTCTTTGGAAAATACTTCAATCTTGGTAAACTAAAGCTTCTACCATTATTTCTACAATATTCATGGGTGCAAAAGAGAGAGAAAAAAATACACTAACTTACACAGAAAGTGCATTATGGAAGATATTAGCATTATTTAAGTGAACTCAACAATTTGAAACATTTTGTATGTGTTATGTTATGCTTTTTTAAATTCGTAAGTTCATTATACGGTATCTACTGACGTGCATCGATGTACAATTACATTCCCATTTTTTTATACTTTTAAAATGCACACAATTGATACAATGTCGATCCATTTTATATGTAGTTTTACGGTGTGTCAATACGATTTGTAAAAATTTCCATAAGAATTACTTTCTGATGTTGCAGCCTTCTGTATCTGCTGCAAGAGATTACGACGTGTGTATTTCGAGAGAAACCAGCTAGATTTAGAATATGCGTAGTAGTACACCACAATGTTTTTTTTTCTAGTCCGGATACTTTTTGATGAAACCTTATAACTATATTCCCAGTACGCTTTATCCTGTATATTGGCGTACACTCACTTAAGAACATGATTCTCGAATTCTCTCTTTTGATCATAATCAATTTCTCTAGTTAAATTAATAGTGTGAAAATCAAGTAGTTGCTTCAGAAAGAATCGGGAAAAATTCTTTGAAAATTCAAGCAATAAATTCTGTGCATGATTTTATTACTTTCTTTTTTTACGTAGCTTCCAGTAAAGAAAGAAAGAAAATTGTGCACGTAAAGAATTCCAATCTAAATTTACTTAAAGTAACACGATTCACAGAGGCAACGTAAATTAAGATAAGTCATTAAATAGAAAGAGAAAAAAAAATAAAGAATATTTCATTCTTTTGCGCGGAACGCTAAACGCTGAAGTTTTATGAATTGCGTTTGATGAAATTGCTCGGTAAAAGATGAAAAATTACAATGACGTCTTAATATTTCGTAATATCACATGACTAGAATCGGTTTTTCCTTTCTTTATGTAATGCAACATGCAAACGAAGTATTGTGTTAAATCGAGGACAAGGTCAATTCTCTGTATGAAATAATTAACCATAAAAAATCAAAAATTAAAAAAAAATAGTCATATAAGAATATTAAATAAAGATTTCAAGAAATGTACGCATGTTATTTCAGGAAAGTACAGATTAAAACATTATTACCCACCACACAATTTATTTTTCTCGTATTTTGTCATGCGCAGTAGGATTTCTCTTTGCATTTTTATTCTTTTGTGGAATTGTAAGATTGTCATCTAATTTTCTCATTCACAAATGACGTCATGATGTATAAGGGTGTCCTGACATCATCAAACTGTCAAGATTTTTTTCTGCAGGTTCCATTGAAACGTATTAAACCCACATTTCTGAAATATATTATCCCATTACATTTCTCCATGGATGTAAATACGGTAACGGATCTACTGCTATTGACGCCAGCACATGCGCGCATCAAGAGTACCTGGCAGATGTAATCGATTAAAATTACATATTGAAATCTTAATCGATTTTTTCCTAAGCAGCTTTCACACTAAAGCATAGACAAAACAATCAGACACGCAAGTTCATCCCAATCATCCAGGCAAGATTAATCGAAAACTGGCGTCACGGTGAGCCAGGCCGTTATCGTATTTATATCTATGACATTTCTCCATTACACTGTTAAACATACTTAATTTACACTTGCTCAAGCCGTATTTTTTTTTTTTGATTTTCTTACTGTTGTACTCTAAGACCGGCTTGTCATGTACGCGCTCGTCGCGTGCCATAAGTAATCAATAGATATATTTTAGGCCGGCTTTTCATACAGGAGCTCGCCGCGTTCTTTGCTTGCGATTTGACTGAATAGCAAATTGAAACACGTGTTCAAGTATGTGTTCTACGTCTAACATAAGTTTCTATTGGTTACTCATAGAAATCGCAAGCATAGCATGCGGTGAGCTCCTGCGAGAAAAGCCTGCCAAACTCGTTATCAATTGCCTACTTAGGCAAATCGCAAGTGATACACGCGAATAGCGCGTGTATGCAAAGCCGATCTAACTTTAATATCTGGAAAACCTCAGATAGTGTGATCTGCCACTGTTCTGATGCCATGGATCTCGATATAGGAGACGGATCTACTTCTAGTGACCCGAAATTGAAGCCAGTACAAGTCATGATCACCTGGAAGGTGAAATTGATTAAATAAACAACTGAACATCACGTTCCGTACAATACCTAATTTAAAATATTCCAATCTTTCTCCTCTCTTCCTTAGCTAGATCTTCATCCATTCTTTGCTTCCATACACCCAGGCATAGGCCAACCAATAAGACGCAAGTAAATCCCAATTCACCAGGCCAGATTAATCGAAAACCGGCGTCAAGTTGACCCAGATTAATTGTATTGGGCCAGTCGATCCGTCTCCCGTATCTAAATCCATGTTCTGATGCAATAATCATTCTGAATTTAGAAAATGAAAAATAATGTATGTTCTTTATTCGTAATCTTTTCATGATTATCCTAGGAACACAGATAATGATGTAATGTAAAGCGATAAAATCTAATTTATAGTGTGTCTAACATTAGTTAGCTTTAGACGCAGATTTTGGGTGAATGGATGACAATAAACGCTCTATGACTACTACTTTGACCGGAATATTAAAATTGATTTAGAGTAGGTAATTTACGGATGGACAACAGGAAGCACTGAAAAAGATTTTGCATAATGTGGTGGTATTTCATGCAAGATTTCGCCTTAACTGAGGTATGAAATATGCTGATGTGCATGATAAAGGAATCACTATGTGCATAATGAAATACATTTGATTAATAATGTATAAAATACTACTATAAAAGTATACTTTAAATGTCTTTTAATTCATCCCAATAACCATCGAGCTCAGTGGCGTAGGTAAGGGGGGATATGGGGGATATATCCCCCCCCCTTGACACCATCTATATGAACTTGGGAAGAGAGTATTTTGCGCAAGAAATATATTTATGTTTGGAAACATATACTTGTTAGTTAAAAAATAAAATTAATTTAATTTTATTTTATTGTAAGGGCGGTTACAGCACTATCACTTAACGTCCGTCCCGATATAATTGTTTGTTTATTCTAAATAGATATAGGATCGTATTGTACATTCTGCGTTATAGTTTCACAATTAGGTGAATGTGGTAAATAACCTTCAGGACAACCACGAAAATAAAAATTTAAAAACTTGAAAAAACAGACCAAACATTTAGACAACAGATTTCTGTGACAATCATATCGATAGCCCCGATAAAAATACGATTTCAAGAAAGTAATAAAAAAAATATGGTAATTTCTGTTACTGATAGTGTCAACAAGGGTAGGTATTTTAAATATAAAGCATTTCGCACCTATGGTTCAAGCAGTTTCGGTACTTTGTATGTAGAGAAGAAATGACTTTTCCATAGGCTACATTAGATATGAATGAAACATAGTCACATTAAATATGAATGAAAAGTAGAAAATTCACAAAACGGACAGTTTGGTCTTATTCTAAGATAAAGGGCAATGTAAGTTCTAATGTGACCTTTCAGGTCATAAGGGAAGAATATGAACTATTGGTAAACTTTATTTTGTATGGAACATGTTAGTAGCTTTTGACTTCGGCCTGTCACGATTATGAGAGTGCAAAGTTTGTTAAAATCGACTCGAACCCGCGACCTTGACAATGCTGGTCTAATGCCTCAGACGACATGACTACCACGTTTGGCTATGAGGAGAGAAGATTCTAACCATTAAAATCAAATTATTGAAATCTGCAATCAAGTTTCAATTAAGGAATTTGTTGCCTGAATATACAGATGATTTTCTGCATTAGCGGATGAAAGTCTAAACATGGCTAATATGGAAAAGCTCTTCATTATTGGTAGCTATGTCGATCACGAGTATGTAGGATATTTTAAAAATAAGTTTGTTCACATGACTTGGTAAAAACGTGGCATATCTTTCCCTAACATGGTGTTGGAAGGAGAGTTGTGAAAAAAGGGTAACGAAAACAATTTATCAGATCTGATAAATTTTGGTGTTAATTATGAATTCTTATTTTGATAAGAATATGATGGTGATAGCAATTTGCTGAGAAATTTTAAAAATGTTGTTTAATGTGACAGTACTCTGCTGCAATTTAAGTGTATTGTGCAACTCAATGTGGAAGTATTGCAGACAATTCCTATGCGACTGATATAATTATTTAAAAAAATTAGAACAATTATTATTTTTATATCCGCTTACAGGGAGCGCATTTTGGCTTTATGAATAGCGTAAATACACTGAAGTGCCCAAAGTCATGGTATAACTATGGGACCTCCTCGACCACGGCGAAGTTAGCAACTCGACATGGCACGGTCGGCCTGAACCACAGTTCCCTAGAGGTCTTAAAACTAAATTCAAATTCAACATGGCACGGATACAACAAGTTGCTGGTAGTCCGCTGGAGGAATGTGCAGTCATGCAGTCTCGATTGTCGCCCACAATTCGGTTGTTGTTGCAGGTGAAGGATCCTGAACACGAATAACCCGTTCGATGAAATCCCACATGTGCTGGATAGGGTTCATGTCCGGCGATCTAGAAAGTCAAATCATGCGTTGGAAGCATGTTCCTCAAACCAGTCGCACACTATTGCGGAGCGGCGACTTGACGCATTGTCATCCTGGAAAATCCCATTGTTGGCAGTGTACACGAATTTCATAAAGGGGTGGAGATGGCCACCAAGCAGCTGAATATAGCGCTGACCGGGCAGTGTCCGGTTCAGGCGGACCAGAGGACCCAAACCGTGCCAGGTAAACACGACCCACACCATGACTGAGCCACCACCAGCTTGCACAGTGCCTTGGTGACAGGTTGGGTCCATGTCTTCATGGAGTCTGCGCCACACCCGGACCCTACCACCCGCGCGCAACAATTGGAAAGTGCCTCATCTGACCATGTTACACGTTGCCAGTCTCTAAGACCCAATCAACGTATTCCCGAATCCATGTGAGTCGTCGCCGCCGTTGGGAAACGATTAATAGTGGCATACGTGTCGGTCTTCGGTTGCGTTATCCCATGGAGCCTAAATTACGCTGCACTCACTCCTAAAACTCGTTCCTGGGACGTCCTGCATTGATTCCTGCTGCCAGATCACGCACTGTTGCCTGTCTGTTTTTCCGGACGAGTCTGCCAAGACGTCGCCAGTCGCGGTCATTCAGCACACGAGGGTGGCCACTGCATTGTTCTTGATGGGTCGTAATGCCTACCTACAATGCAATACTCACTGTCTACCATTGACACTGTGGAGCGAGTAAAGTTCAATGTCCGGACGACTTCCGAAATCGCATACCCCATTCATACCAACTATCATCCCGCGCTCAAACGTCGATAATTCCCGTCGAGCTGCCATCACCACGGTACACGACGTTTCACTGCACTCACAGAAGTCCAACTGACCACACTGCAATTGCTGTGATCCGTTCGACCGGTTTGCCGCGATATTACCGTGCCGTCAACTAGTTCACTGCCGCTTTCCTATTTCTTTTGGCCTTACAGTGTATATCACCTAGAGCATAAAGAAATTACTACGTACGAGAAAACTGATATAAAAGTATAATTCATAATTTTAAAGAACTGTCATAATTTATGTTCGAAGAAACTGTCCAAATTTTTGTATCGAACAATATCACAAGTTCAGATTGAAGGCATGTAATGAATTCAATGCATTTATAGTTTTTTTCCTATTTTTATTTGATTGAATTAGTATTTCCCTACGATCAACCGTTGTACAGATTCTTATAAAAGAACACCTTAGTAGAAGTGAATAATGCCAAAGATTCTGTTATAAAGTTTAAATGAACCAAAGAAAACCGTCAGAAGGAAGACAAAAGAAGTTGCGGTAAATCAGAGTACGGAAGAATGTATGAAAATATCTACAAAAACCCAGAAAATGAGATCCAATTACAACAAGCTCTTACAGGCATGTATCGAGATTTATTTATTAGGGAGTTTAGAAATTTGTGGGAGGTTCAAAGAGGATATGAAAGTAGATAATAAATACATATTTACGCCTAAAATTAAGTGTTATCTGAAGCTTCATGAATCTGTTTTATCATGAAGACACTGAACAAAAGAAAATTTTCGTATGAAATATTCTAAATCTACACTATTTGAAACTTTCTAAAGCGAAACTAATGAAAGGAAGATGTTCTATTCAAACTACAATGGAAGCATATTAGCTTTTCAAACTGTATAAAACTGCTTCAAATTTTGCACAACCCACACCCACATCTAAGCCAGAGATGATATTTTATACTCTGAAGCGAATAAATATATCTTCGAAAAACTGAAACTTTCATATGTGACTGAACGAACTGTCAGTTCTAGAAGAGAAATCCGTTATCAAAGGGAGCGCAAAAGTAAATACTATAGTCTAGAAAATCTTCCTTCTAAACGAAATCAAACTTGAAATTTGTAATTTCGGGTTATATTAGAATTATAACTGAACTTAGCAAACTAGAATGATATAATCTATTCATGTATATATTTCTCGCATGTTTGTGCCAGTCTAAAATTACATAAAGAAGTCCCAAAAGATATTTTATGTTGGTTTGGGTTGCATAACTACATAGGATACGATTTTCTAAATATCACCTCTCTTGAGAAATTCCTATCTACGTAACCATACTGGAGTGATCGGCTAGTGTTGAAAGATAGACGCCAGAGCGACGCATTTGTTTTAATCGTTCACTTCCAGTCTAATCCAATATGGACCACATTTTCAATTCTAACCCAGTTTCTTACTTTTGTTATTGCTGTTTTTTATTTGTTTTAGTTCTTGTGTTGTGTATGTACATGATGTGCATTTAATAGTACATACTGTAAATATTTACGATTTTTGTATGAATTAAGATAGAAATAAAAACGGGCCGCACAACCTTAACATGTGTAAAAAGAACTTAGTACTGACAATTTGTTTACATTGGAAATGGACGATAGGTTAAATGTCCGCTCCCTGGCTTCATATATTCATTAAGACACTTTGTTGTAAGTTAGACTTTGATTTTTTAAATATTTTAATATTGTCTATTTCTTGTTTACCCATTTATATAGTAGTACCACAGAACTATAAGAAATGTTACTCCGTATAGTGTCACTAGTACAAGAAAAAGAACGTGTGCTGCCATCTGATGATTCAGTACGGTTTATCTGGAATAAGGCCACCTGGCATAGTCGAGGAATGCTATAGATCTGAAAATTCTAAATTTGATTGATTCTTGTATGTGCGGAATATTTTCTATGTCGGATGTGTTGAAGTGGAACTAATATCGAAGTTGTAATCGAAAACGTTTTTATCGTTCTCTGATAATACATTTTAGGGGTCCTCCGACAACATGAGTGACTGCCGCATCATGGGTCATAGCGCCCTTTGACTTAACTACTGAATTGTGATTTTCATGGCTTCTGAAATTCAGTGATTGCACTACTTCATTGATCTAAATACGGGAGACGGATCTACTTCTAGTGATCCGAAATTGAAGCCAACAGAAGCCATGATCACCTGGCAGGTGTAATTGATTAAAAGAAACAACTGAACATCACGTTTCGTACAATACCTTATTTAAAATATTCCAATCTTCCTTAGCTAGATCTTCATCCATTCTTTGCTTCCACACACCCAGGCATAAGCCAACCAATTAGACGCAAGTAAATCCCAATTCACCAGACAAGATTAATCGAAAACCGGCGTCAAGTTGACCCAGCTTAATTGTATTGAGCCAGTCAATCCATCTACCGTATTTACATCCATGGCACTACTTAATTAAAATTCGCCATGGATACTGAATCCTCTTACTATCACTTGATGCAACATTTATAAAATCGTAATTGGCTACCGTGAGTAATTATTAATTTCCCGTTAAAACCGTAAGTTTTTTCTTCAGCGACTTTCTTTGAATTACAAAAAGATATGCATTTATCACTTTAACCTATCACACTTAATTATAGAAAAGTGTAAGAAAAAAATCTGATAGTTGCATAATTTGTTCAGGAAGTCATATTCCTGTATGATCACAGCACTTGATATGGAGGAGGGACCTCGTTCAAAAGACCAATTAGTTGTTTTTTTTTGTTTTGTTTTTTTTGCGAAGAGAAACCACAGGAAATTGAGAGCGTAACATCCTCAATAAAAAAAGAAATAAAAATTAATCATAGCTACCAGTTTGAAGATCATTGTAATGTCGTGAATGCCTTTTATTTAATTTCAGAAAGCGTGTCTAAGGTATTATGCTTTTAAGCCACAGACAAAATAAATACAGAGCTGTAACTTCCTATATACCGCATGGTAATTGAATGGCTATTGTATGACGTCAAAAATTCGAAGCTGCTTACAAAAGTACGGTGATACTGTCCTAGGAATCGTCTGCTCTGCGCGTGCGTTGGGTCCTATCTAATGTTTGAAAACTCATGAGAGATGGAAAATTCCAATCTACCTTATACGGTACAGTTATTACGAAAAACAATTGAAAAGAAACTATTTCCTTTTGATCTTGAATTTAGATACGGGAGACGGATTGACTGGCCTAATACAATTAAGCTGGGTCAACTTGACGCCGGTTTTCGATAAATCTTGTCTGGTGAATTGGGATTTACTTGTGTCGTATTGGTTGCCCTATGCCTGGGTGTGTGGAAACAAAGAATGGATGAAGATATAGCTAAGGAAGAGAGGAGGAAGATTGGAATATTTTAAATTAGGTATTGTACGGAATTTGATGTTCAGTTGTTTTTTTTTTTTTATCAATTTCACCTTCCAGGTGATCATGGCTTGTGCTGGCTTCAATTCAGATTCACTAGAAGTAGATCCGTCTCCCGTATCAAGAACTATAAAAAGTCACGAAAAGTAAGGAATCTGTCAACGTTCAATGATCTCTATCTAAAACGATACTGGACTGATCGATATCATTCAAAATTTAATGAGTGAATAGACTATATCATATAACGCCAGAGAGTGGAAGGGGCAGTTTGGAAAAAGCTCAGACGGGTGCGCGGCAATCGAAGTATTTATAAACATCTGGTGGCCAAAAATAGAACTACAACATGTTCAAAATAAGCGCTTCTGACCGCTTCTCCACCCTGCCTTTAGATCAACCTTAATCTCGATCTTCCACTTCTAGTCAAATCTAATATGGAAATTTTTTTTTTTCAATTTCTTACGTTTGCTATCCCTGTGTCTTCTAATTTAAATCTTAATTCTTGCAACTAATTTGAACAATATTTATAGTACGTGTTGTTCAGGATTTTTACCAAACCGTCGTAGCTCAGTGGAAGAGTGTTAGCGCAGCATACGGGAGATCGTGGGTTCGATCCCAGCGGCCGACCATCCTGGTTGAGGTTTTTCCAGGGTTTTTCCTCAGTCACACCAGGATAATGCCGGAATGGCACCTTCAACATAGGCCCTGGCCGACACCTTCCCGAATTCTTTCTCCTCCCCTATCCCGGCATGAGCCTTAGATGCCTAAAGGCCACAAATAAAATTCAATTCAGGATCTTTAGAGTATGACGCTATTAGACGTCTAAGAGCAGCATTGTCTGCTTCAAATTTCAAATAAAGCTTGAATTATTCGGTCCATGCATAAAGCTTGTGTGCTGTCTGTAAGCTGACCTCGTTCTGATCTGAAAGTTTCCATGCTAACGCATGCGACCATGGACGAGACCAAATCATCTATTTTCTATCCCGGAAGTTAGTGTGAAGGATCGCTTCCATTACAGAGCATCAAAAATGTTATAGCAGTGTAAGGAGGACCCGCTAGAGGATCTGCTGTTACAAAAGCTCTTGGTCCTACATAATGGAAGAAATTACGGTTTTGTCTATGTTCATATGTTCAAGCATCGCAGGTAACATTCAAGACATCAAGTGCCGGTTGCATAAAACATTTTAATCCCGAGTTAACTGAATCCACGAGTTAGTTTGCGAGTCATAGATAAAATAGTTACAGAAAGCGAATTACTATTCTTTTCTTATCATTTATGCCACCTGGTGTCAGTCCAACCAAACTAGGAATGAAGTAATGTTGGTAAGCTATGCACAATATCCACACTCTTAAAATCCAAATTCGAACCAATGAGACGAAGTAATAGATGATGACCGCGCACTCCCTGCTTGGATTTTGAACATGGATGTAAATACAGTAGACGGATTGACTGGCCCAATACAATTAAGCTTGGTCAACTTGACGCAGGTTTTCGATTAATCTTGCCTGGTAAATTGGGATTTACTTGCGTCTTGTTGGTTGGCCTATGCCTGGATGTGTGGAAGCAAAGAATGGATGAAGATTAGTTAAGGAAGAGAGGAGGAAGATTTTAACATTTTAAATATGGTATTGTACGGAACGTGAAGTTCAATTTTTTTTTTTATCAATTACACCTGGCAGGTACTCATGGCTTGTGCTGGCTTCGATTTCGGGTCGCTAGAAGTAGATCCGTCTTCCGTATTTAGACCCATGATGGCTTGTGCTGGCTTCAATTTCGGGTCGCTAGAAGTAGATCCGTCTCCCGTATTTATATCCATGGGTTTTGGTGTTATTTTAATTACAAACAAACATTTGAGTGGGACAATCTTGTTCTGCAACCAAATTATTTGATATCACTGCAAGGCTAGCTTTTCATGCAACCGTGCATTGCTTGCTTTCTTTGCGATTGGGGTGAGCAGCCAATAGAAACACGTGTTTAAGTACGCATTCTACGTGTAACACGAGTTTCTATTGGCTACTGATTGAAATCGCAAGCAAAGCACGCACCTCGCGCCTACAAGGAAAGCTAGCCTAAGGCCTGCTTTTCTTGCAGGCGATCTCCGCGTGGATTGGTTGCGATTTATATTAGTAGGACTATTGTCTCGTGTTACATGTAGAACGCGTACTTAAATACGTGTTCCTATTGGCTATTGAGTCAAATCGCAAGGAAAGAACGCGGCGAGCGCCTGCAAGGAAATCAGACCTAAGATGTGTGATATAAGCAAGAAAAAGAATGTTTTAAAATATTGATTTCTGGAATTAGTATGATTATCGACTGATCAGCAACACAACTGTAATTAACTAAAAGACAATGCGAATTTATTAATGTTAATCTAATTTTTTTTTTTCGTCCATTGGAATAGTTATTCTGTTTTTGTACCACCCTGACGCATAGTGGTTGTGGCTATGCAGGTGAGTGAATAGCACCTAGAGCAGATAAAACTCTATCTTTTTTATAAGCTCTATGGAATAGCATGACACATTTGGATTGATTATGTTCTTAGGAGTCCCCATAATCTTTGAGATTGAGGAATAAAGTCTCAAAGATCAAGCACCAAGTAAACGACTGCCCTCGGATCTAAACTGCCTTCGTACTTCACTCAAATGGATATTGTGAGCTGTACAATATCTTGAAATGTCTGTCAATGTTGGCTTCTGTTTCACATAGCAATAAGTAAATGCAACCACACAAGTTTTGTATCACTTGCTTCAGTGATAGTACAACCAGACCATTTTTTTTTTTTTTTTTTTTTTCTGTACAGAAAGGGGTTGCTGTAAGCTTCGCACATAAATACAGATGTTATTCTGTCTCCCGATACTATCATTGTAACCATTTTGTTTCTACATGTTGGTTTAACAACTCAATTTGTTCTTGATAAAGAAATGTATTCACAATTCTTTTTCTCTTTTTTTCTTTCTTTGTTGGAAGAATCCCTCTGCTTTTCTTAACATTACGAAAGGATTCTTTGTACTTTTATTTCATTAACTAAGAAAGAAAAAAAAGACCAGCAAAATAAGCAAAAAGAAACACGTGTGGCTTCCTCAAATTGGATCTTCCTGGATTTCAGAAATCTAACTTGAATAAAACAAACTTAATCATATCAACAGGAAACTGCTCACAGAGCTTGCAAGCTTATGCAGGTTTATTTTCGGTTGATTTTCGCTTGTTGATTTACGATTGATGTAACAAGCTTGATTCACATTTGAAATTGACTTTATTAATTTGACTCGATATTGCAAGTTTTATTCAAGCTGAATATAGAGAGTTGTGTTGATATATTTGGTTAGCGTTATGGCAGGCCTGTTTTATGTTTATAACAAGCTTGATATGCAAGCTTATCAGGTCCCTACTATAGTGCTGCCAAGATGACTTGATCTGTGTCAAAAATGCGAACTAAAACTCACACCCTCGACACACCTACGTGTTGAGCCAATAAGGGCTCAGCGGGGCGGTAACCGAGGGAGTCTTGAATGTGTAACGCTATTGCCAAATTTAACAAGAGGTTCAGTTGAAATAAGGATGGCTGAAAAGAAGAATGTTGTGGTACGCAGTGAGGGAAGAAAAATAATGAGCGAAGTGATAACGTGTTGTGACGATGAGAAAAATTCAGGCCACTGGGTGTTCCCATAGAATGAACAACGGAGAGAGCACCTGCTGCTTCTGGAAAGTTAGGGTCTATTAGGTGTGTTGGGAATTCCAGAATTCGGTAAGTCGGTGACTCAATGGTAAAGCGCTCCCCTTTTTCGCTTGGGGTCGTCGGTTCGATTCCTCTTCTTGCCATGTGAGTTTTGTGGTGAACAAACACCGTATGCATGGGTCTTTTAGGGGTTCTTCCGTTTCCTCCCACTTTCTTCATTCCACCAATCATCTCATCATACTCCATCCGGTCCCTGCAAAAGTTGCCTAAAGCTTTTATGTTACAGACAAATTCAAATTAGAAATTCGGACTTTCCGAAATAAAATTTTAACACAAGAAGTTTATTTTTATTTATGGCCTTTATACACCTCAGGCTCAGGCGTTCATCGTAAGAGTTTTTTTTACACTGTTTTACGCCTTAGCCAGCAAGTGTTAATTGTACTCAAAATAACATGTCTTGTACTGTCTGTTGGCGGTGGACCGTTCTTTTCTGTCATTTGGTTGGCGTAGCATTCGGCAGGTCGTGGATTCGATCCCAGCGACCAACCATCCTGACAGGTTTTTCCAGGGTTTTCCCTCAGTCACACCAGGCAAATGCCGGGGAGGCATCTTCAACATAGGCCCTGGCCAACACCTTCCCGAATCCTTCCCCTCCCCTATCCCGGTCACCCTTAGGTGCCTAAATGCCATAAATAAAATTCAAACTTCTATAATTTGGTGGTGATAACCAAGATTCGGAAATCCCCACATTTCAGAATTCCCAGTTTCCGACATCCCGGAATGGCGGAATTCTGGAATTTCGACTTGGGGATATAATTAGCAATCGTGTTTCTTGCATTTTAATGTTTTACCTGTATTGTTATTGAAAGTACGAAATGCACAGGGCGGGAATAAAATTTTCCTCCATCTCAAGCTTCAGTCAGCAGCACACAACAAGGAAAATGGGAACAGGTGTGTACGTACCACAGTTTGTTTTTCAACTCCCTCACACGACTGAAGGCAAAGTTCATGTTACGAAGTGTGGCAACACAGCTCTACGGGTGGAAAGCGGATGCGAAATTTCTTCAAGTGACAGTAGCGCTTCAAAAGGAAGATCAGATGTCGAGACATATTGGCACTACTATAGTAAGTGATTCAAGCTTTAGGCTTGCTATGATAAGCTTGACATAAGCGAATACACTTGACATGGTAAGCTTGCAATAAGCTGAATCAAGTTTACTCTGCTATCGGGGTATATACACTGTAAAAATAGGAGAGACAACGTTCATCCAGAAAATGGAGGCAGCTGAGCTGCCTCCACTTTTTGGATTAACCTACATTCAGCCAGTTTTCGGTTGAACGTTTTACTTTCCGTAAAATTTCAAAATGCGTGT
Organism: Lepisma saccharinum; assembly: GCA_022664845.1. Taxonomy (NCBI): domain Eukaryota; kingdom Metazoa; phylum Arthropoda; class Insecta; order Zygentoma; family Lepismatidae; genus Lepisma; species Lepisma saccharinum. Next base: position 20,572 of record JAGDQP010011306.1, read on the forward strand.
ATACATTACATATATATGAGTGTTCCAACGTATTTCATTCAATCAGACCATTTTTTAAAAGTAGAAAAGAATGAAAGGAAATATTCCTTTAAAATTAAAAAAAAAAAAAAAACTTGAAGTGGTAGGGTTTCGATCCAGGGTCCGCTAGCATACTGGTCAGACGCTCTAACCACTTCGCTACGAAGACAGTTGGTGACTTTGGCTTTCCGAGCGAGCTATGGTTGTACTGTGAAGGAGGTTAATTATTAACACGCTTTTGATTTTACTACGAGGAATGTCTCGTGAAAAAAAAAGGAGATGCTTTTGCTACAGTGTAAAGATTTATACCCAACTTAATTTCTCGGCCCACCAGTAAACTATTTGCTGTTCACAGTGTAAATGCAATGTAAACACTCAAAATGGCGGGACGTTCAGTGACAAGCAAGTAACGTTACTCCTGTTACTGGATTATAGAATATCCAACTAAGGCTTAACATTCATCCACAAAAGGAGTAACCTCAAAATTTCCTGTTTAGCTTACACTTCGATTAGAAAATGACCGAGTTTTAAGCGGAAAATAAGTTGAACGTTCACGGACAAATCACTTTGGCCAGTTTCAACCCATTTTCAGCTAACGTTAAGCTATTACAAAGAAAATGTTAAACTTTAAAATGGAGTTAATTTTACCAATCTTTCCACTAAAAGGCTTACACTATATCCACGTTTAAGAGTAAATACAACAAAACGCTAATTTTGGACTTTTATTTCTCCATAAAGTGGAGTAACTTTCATCCATTTCGTGTTTCCAATTTTTACAGTGTAGTACACTGTAAAAAAATAACTTCTTTTAAACATTTTGTACGCATTTTTTCTCAATTGCTTTTAATTTTGTGCTTATGAAAGTGTAAGTAGTGTAACCAAGAAATGAAGGTCTTACTAAAGATGTGTTTCACTACATTTTTCGCATTTCGAATTTTTGAAGATTCGTGCATAAATTTACTTCATAAAATAATATTTCGGCATACTTCGTTTTGCTTTGATATACAGTATCTTTTGCATTGCTATTTCTTCTTCAATATACAGAAAGTTTTGCTGGATTAAGCTACTTGGGTGCCCTGGCCTATTGACTCCCACCCTGAACTATTGACGCTCTTTGGGGGGTCCTGTTACCTATTCTCTGTAAAGGTAACTGATTTAGCCTTGACGGCCCTTGAACGAGTAGGGGCCCAGGGCTGCAGGACCCATAGACTCCCTTAATCCGGCTCTGACAGAAAGGAAAAACAACGACTACTACTACTACTACTACTACTACTACTACTACTACTACTACTACTACTACTACTACTACTACTAATAATAATAATAATAATAATAATAATAATAATAATAATAATAATAATACTTGTTAATATCTCTACATCTAATTTTTGTTCCGCCAAACAGTGAACCAGAAGTGCACAAAATAATGTGAAAAAGCTGAGAGCAAGCAAAGCATAGCAAAGGTCGAGGAACCTCTGCCGCGTTCCGCGTGCTCATTGTTGACTTCCATTCGTGACGACTCATACCAAGGGCCTCCGTTAGGAAATGTTCAGGCAAAGGCACCGTTAGCTTCTTCCGGAATGTCAAGTCCAAGAAAGAGTTGACGACACGTTGAATGAAAAGGAGTAAAAAGCACAGGATAACATAGTCCACAGCTTTCGCCTTTTCGCAGGAGGTGGTATGGCAAGCAGGAAAAGAAATTGTATGGTAATTACAGCAGTCAAGCAACCAATTCTGCCATTATTACAATGAATGATCCAAAGCTTACCGCATACAGGCTACAATAACTTAAATTTTACCATGCAGATAGTTTTAAGATTGGAAAGTGGGGAGAAAACGAATGAAATCCAGTTTGCATGGCTAAGACAGCGGATTTTGGTCTAGCACCGGAGAAATGCCAACGGGAATTATGACAGGATTTTCAGTTTGAGGGGGGGGGGGGGAAAGCTAAAGCTAAGAATCTCGTAGGATTTCTATCGTTTTTGAGAGTAATAATTTTAAAATTGGGGAGGTGTGTTTGACAATTTGCAGGGGTGATACATCCCATTAGTGGATGGGGGGGGGGAGTTTGGAAAAATCCCTGGTACGAAGGTTAGGGTTGTTCTTTGGGTTACATGCGTTGGACCAACACGGCGTTTGACCAACACGGCGTTGGACCAACACGGCGTTGAACCAACACGGCGTTGGACCAACACGGCGTTGAACCAACACGGCGTTGGACCAACACGAAACCATCACGGCGTAGGACCAACACGGCGTTGAACCAACACGGCGTTCGACCAACAATAATAACCGGCATACGACCAACACGGTAAAACACAAATCTTGATAATATTGAAATAATTATGTAATAATAATTTATTTAAAAAACTCTAGCTTCAAGGGTTACATGCGTTGGACCAACATGGCGTTTGACCAACACGGCGTTAGACCAACACGGCGTTTGACCAACACGGCGTTGAACCAACACGGCGTTTGACCAACACGGCGTTGGACCAACACGGCGTTGAACCAACACGGCGTTGGACCAACACGGCGTTCAACCAACACGGCGTTGGACCAACACGGCGTTGAACCAACACGGCGTTGAACCAACACGGCGTTGGACCAACAATAAAATTGACAACGCCCCAGATATATAAAACCTAAAAATATAATAAAAAATATTATCTTAAATTATTTTTTTGAGCACCTGCGTAGAACCAACACTGCGTTGGACCAACACCGGCATGAGACCAACACTTCGAAGTACCGGCGTTGGACCAACACGGCGTTGAACCAACACGGCGTTCGACCAACACAGATTTTTGCCCTGGGGTGTTGGTCGTACGCCGGTTCTTGCTGCTTGAGAGGCTGTTGGTCGTACGAAGTGTTGGTCCAACGACGCATCCCCTGTTCTTTCAGTCTACCCAAGCTTCCTTCAAGAACCCAGGTTGATATTTAGAATAAGCTCTTTCACATTCCGTTAAATTTATCGACTAAAGTACATGATTTAAATCTTCTCCACTGTCCATTTAGGGCCATGGTCTACCAGGCGGTTTAGCGGTGTTACGTGGTCAGTACGACGACTTGCAATCACTGAATTGTCTGGATTTTGAAACCAAAGTTCGCAAATTTTTAATTTAACTATCTCCTTGTTACTAATTGCTTCGGTCCATCTTTATACGATAAAAACTTAAAAACGTCTACAGACTTTCTGTCTCAACTGATACTCGAACTATCAACTGACTCTGTGACTATGAACTGAATACTATTGTAGTGCTTCAGAACTCTTCACTACGACGGTCAACTCCTTTGGGAAGGGGAAGATATACGAGAGTACATTACCGAGCGGCCGTAGCTCAGTTGATAGAGCGTTCGCTTAGCATCCCAGCGGCCATCTATTTTGTTTGAAGTTTTTATAGGGTTTCTTCTCAGTCAACCCAGACAAATGTTGGGCCTGTCCTCTCCATTTTCCAGACTGAGCCTGAGATACCTAAAGGCATAAATAAATTCAAACTAAAATGAAACGGGGAAGCGTTGAACGGAATGAGTGTATGAGCAGAAGAAGCAGAAATTACATCGTGCTTCAATTTGCTTGAATGCACTATTTGATCATTCCTTCATGCTAGTGGGTTTCGCCAAATTTTTTGGAGCGGGCTATATATTGTTTAGTAAAATATATGTATGCTGATAACCTCATAAAATACATACAATACCCAGCACCCGAGGACTAGTGGTTACGATCCTTCACTTCGGAAAAGCACTGGAAGGCTGTGCGTATTCCATTCGCCCTCACCCGTCCATCCTGTTTTTTTAATTAAACGAGGTAAATGGCGTAATTGTACTTAAAGTAAGACCCTGATCAACCCATCTTTCTCCCGGCTGTGTACTCACCGAGGTACACCATCCCTCAGACGTGAGACGGGCTTAGGTCACAAGTTCCTGTTTGTTCAGTGTGTAGTAATAAAAGAAACTTGCATGGGCCGCAGTACGAGCGGCCGTACCTTGGATGGTAGTGCATTGGTTTCACATTCGGGAGGTCTGGGTTCGATTTCAGCGACCATCATTCTGAATCAAGTTTTCCCAGAATTTTTCCTCAGCCACACCAAATACCTGGTTCGTTCAAATTAAGCTCTCGCGAACTCCTCGCATTGTTTCTTCTACTATATCGTGACCAGAGCCATAGACGCCTAAAGGCCATAAATAAACTTTTGTTATAATTATGTACCTTAAGCAAATACTAACAAAAGTTCAGGAGTTAATTCAAACAGTTTTGGGATATCATGATACCGATAACAAGGGCAACCCTGAATTTATACTTACAACAACAGATATAAAACCAATGGTTATCCATAACTGAATTATTAGTCAATTTGCAAAATCTGTTTATTATGTATGAACTGTAGTAACAAAGACATTCTCTTCCTTATATCTTAATAAACAAATTCCCGGAAGACTATTCATATGTTAATACAGCAGAATTATGCATACAAATGTCCTTTTTCATTTATCATATATTCATAATTTGTTACGTAACTACTATTTTTCCCATTCTGTGAGACACGGCCATATACAATAATAGTGAAGAAATTTTGCAGACACTTTGATCGTGAATGTTTGTAGCTGATAATAAAGAAATACGTGGTAGCTAGAAGTCGCTGAGCCAATCAATCATAGGACGCTTTCCCTGCGTACTGCTTCTCTCACCAGATTCGATCAGTAAACAACACTAAAAGAAGCGAACGCGTGTACTATAGGCGAGCTTTGTCATTCTAGCAGACGATATTTTCCATGGCTGATGATGAGGCCTGCATCAGTGTTCAAGCTTAAATGAATTTACCTCAAAAGTAAGGAGAAAAAAAACATCCGCGACAACTACACTGTAAAAAAAATGTATTTTAACTTTAAAGAGAAACTTTTCCATGTATATGGGTCAACTATTGATTAATTCATGTACACTTTTCACTTCTTATCGCCACTTGAACACTTTTCGTACAATTTTTTTCACACAATTTAAATTGCATCAATAGGCAGTTTGGCAACTTAAGAAGAAAATTATTTTAAAAGTTAGGCAAAGCGGAAATAAACTCCAAATAGTGTCTGTGATACATTATTATTTTAACAAACTGATCTTCTAAGATATTGAATTCTTCACTTTTCTCACTATATATATTGAAGGATTGAGTTGAGCGAGCGAAGTTCTTATACGTTCACTGTGTATTCTTGAAACAATTTTTTTTTTTTTTTTTTTTGAGTTTTCTGGATTGGTAATCACCCATTTCCGGACAGTGATAGTGATCCAGGAGATTTTGACGCTTCGAAATTTGTTGAAAAGTTAGATGGTTGCCATGGTAACGGTGTTTCAAGAGAAATACATTTTAACGCATATCGAAAGAACGGTTTGAGTCGTTTCTTCCAAAATTTAAGTGGTATCAAATGGTGGACAACCCTTCGTGTTTTAGCCACACTACAACTTTCAGCTCTTTACCGTTCCCAAGGTAAGGAGACTCAATTATTTAAAACTTACATTAGCGGGACTCAATCCTTAAAACTTAAATATTATTTACCATTTCCAAAGTAATGATACTGAATCATTAAACATCCCCTATTATTGCAGCCGAAATTCACATAATGATGTTTAAAAAAAAGTACCCTTAACGCTTCAATTGTATTATAATGTTAAAACATTTACCTTTTACATGTAAAGAGACTTATTTACTAACCAGGGGTGTACTTCGACCCTAGCCAAGCATCATCCGGCCAGGCCAAGCATTTCCAGACAACTAGCAGGACAAACCAAAATTCTGTGTTGGCTCTTTAGACTGACCAAAAAAAGTACTCCCTGCAAACAGTAGCCGTAGGGTATTTGAAAAAGTGAAAATCCGGGACGATACCAATTAACGAAAATCTTTGCGATGTTTAAAATGATAATGAAACGGTTTAACACTTTATTATTGACTTCATTGGATTGAAAACTATGTGAATTTTAAGTCCAACACTCTGCACCACGGGTACATGACGTTTGAGCGCGAAGTAACTGTCTTATAGCATGTATAAGGAAAAGGAAAGGAGTACGTGTTGCTTCTTTTACGTACCTAGTATTTGTGTAGATTGACTAAAAAGTTTAATGAAATTTGATTTAACAGGGGCGTAGTGAGAAATTAAAGTTCTATGAATGAACTTTTAGTAGTGTGTTTGTTTATGAAAATTATGTGTTTAATTATACACAACGTAAACTACTTTTATTTTTAGCATTAAATTTTATTTAAACGTTGATGTCAACATATTGCACAATTTATTTTAATATCTAGAGATTGGCAATTAAACTTAATATTAATTAAAGCATTTACTTCCATTTGCTTACTATACTTGGAGTTGGCAGGTTGTGATTTTAGTTTGACATGTTGTTTTGTACACTATTTACTTTTGTGATATTATATTTTGTTGTGAATTGCTTAAGAACTTATTAATGACTAAACTTTGAGTTTTATATATTTAAAGGCTTCTAACTAAATTTTTTATAGCATTTCTTAAAACTCTGATTGGCCACACACCAGTATGGAATTTTAAAGTATTTGCCATTTTTTTGTATTTTATAAATTTACGCTTGGTCACGCATTGGCGATTTACCTTTCTGTTTTAGAGTTATTGTTTAATGTTTTAATTTCGCTACTCTCTTTTTTTTTCCTGATATGACACTTATGCAATTTTAGCCTAACAATTTTGGAGTGTCCTTCGTTTCCTTTTGCTTCTCAGTCTTTTTTCACAGATTGCTTAAAACTGTTGACTTTTATTGCAATTATTAAACTTTACTTTTTTTTCTAATACTTAAATTTTCGTTACGCGCAACTTAATATAAATACTTTTACCACAATATACATATCATGAACTTTTGTATTATATGAGAAAGTCGCAATTACGTTACCTAACCTCTTCGCTTAGAGAAGGTCTCTAAGGCCAATAAGCAACACTTAAAATATAAAGATTCGCCAAGCGTTTAAATTATCATATCTCGCGCCCAAAATGTCCAGCGTCCAAACGTCCGCGCCCAAACGGCCTGTCGTGTCTGCACCTTTTACTAAACTAATGATGGGGTAGTGGCTACTTTTAAAATTGCAAAAAACATTTCTTGGTCGTAGAAGCAACCGAAACACTATAGAGTAAATGAAAGGAAAAGCTTTTAAAAATGTGTAATCTATAATACCAAAAAAAAAAAAAAATCATCTCATACAGTTTCTATTTTGCCGAAATGTTTATACATTTCCCATTTTCCGGCTTTATTAAATAACGTGTATTTGTCTTTTGGTAAGCAGAAGGGCACCAAGAAATTTTGTCAGTGTTTCAAATAACTCTGAAGCAGGAAGCAGAGTAAGTAGTACCACAGAGAACCATATCATAGACCAAGGGGCTTTACTTGTTTTTTCCTTGGGTCCGGATTGACGGTAATATCGCAATAAAAATGACTTGTGCGGTCCACGTAGTTAGTCAAGTAAAACAGTAGGGCTAGGACACACTGGTTACTCCGTATAATTTTATGGGATAATTACAAAAAATTAAAACGTATATTAGTATGAATTCACATTACACTTCTACGTTGTTTCTTTTATTCAACTAGTGAATTGTGTACAAATAACACTCAATTTTTTTCTTGAGATCCCATCAAACTATGGAGGTCCAGGAAAGAAAGCTTCGGGCTCCGGATTCGGACCGGACCATTTGAAACCCCCTGCCATAGACTAAATCTGTGATAATACGAACAACAAACAGCGTTGAGCAACAAAACGCTTTGTCCCTGGTCCAATGAAAGAGTTGTTTCGCTCAATATGAAGTTATAGTTGAATCGTGAATTTGAATTAAAGTCATGTTCTATGTATTCCTGATTTTTTGAAAAGCTGTTTTTTTTAGACGTTCGATCCCTGCTCATGCCATGTGGGCTTTGTGATGCACAAACACCGTGTGCGTGGATTTTCTCGGGATACTCTCGTTTCCTCCCACTTTCTTCATTCCACCAATTCACCCCATCATCATCGTCCATCCGGCCTGAGCCAAAGTTTTCTAAAGCCTTAAAGAATTAATTTAATTCGAGCATTACGTAGTAAGGATATATCCGATCCCGGACAACTTCACATACCGATGTATGGAAATACTTTTTAAGGCTTTAACCACATTAAAATGATTTAACATTCCGTTTCTATGGTCCTTCCTGACTGAGGATTTTCTAGAGATTTTCCTGTCATATCAGACATTACAATGTTAAAAGCTGTACTGTTTTCTTATAGCAACGACATGCAATTATTATTAAATACATTTTCAAGCATTACGTAGGAATGATTCATCCGATGCCAACATAACTTGACATAACAATGTACGGGAATGTTCTTAAGACGTTAACTGAATTAGCATGTTAAAATGTTTATACAACAAAAAATGTCTGTGTATTAATTCTACACTTTTCGGTGTCCCAAGGCGACCACCACTTTTTTGTGTTTAATCAACCCAACAAACGGTGTTGATGTTGGTAATTCAACACAATGCATGAGTTATCGCAAAAGATGAATGAGTCCTGTTTGACTTTTTAAGCACATCAGTAGGGTGACAATTTTTACACTGGTTCAAGACAAAATCTGTTTTGTCTGCGTGCACTGGATGCAGTCCTTGTGGTGCAGAGCTGAAATTGCGCACTTCAGTCAATATATTGGGTGGCACGCCGTCTGCACTGTTTCTCTCAGCTATTGCCAATGTTTTCTTAGTTTTAGTAGAAGTCCGGATCCTACTTAGAATAAAGATTTAGCCGTCCCCGTCCCCATTCCTCTGCATAGATAAGTAATCGCCAAATGATGCCATTCTTTAGACCTGTGACGGGCTTAAGCCATAGACTCCTGACCAAATTATCATTGATGTTCTACCGAAAGAAGCGTCAGGTCCTTGAAGGTAAATTAAGCTTTTTTCCATTCATTTCTATCGTGAGTTTTCCTTTTTGTCTCAGCATAGGAATTGTCTTCTTTAATGCTGTCAAGGACATTGATTCCTTCCATCTTTCCTCTCAACCCTATCTTAAATGATAGTGAATGTCCTAAACAGTTTATTTCTCTCTTGTTTACTGTTTTTATTATCGTTCGTCTGCCGCCTATTCTCTTCAGCGCTTCCTCCTGCAAATCCCAGGGAATAAAAAATTTGAATCAAAGCTAAACACTGGAGATATTTATCCTTGGCCGTATGCAAGCGCTCATAACAGTTATGCCTAGCTAGGTTGTCTAAGCTTATTCCACAGTTCAACAAAGCATACTCGTGCCACGTATCATAGCGTTCCGCAAACTGTAGTCCGCGGACCACAGGTGGTCCTCGAGGTCTGTCCTTGTTGTGCTCCTCTGAGTGGCCACTGAATCCTCTGAGTGACCTCTAAGAATACAAGGACTATTGAAAAGCTGGAGAATTATGCGCTTGATCGTTTGTGTGGCGATAAGCGCGCCCTTACTTTGCACTATTTGTGATCGACAGGTCTTTTGCGAGTGAAGTACAAGGTAGATAAAAATATTTGATAAACGTAATTATGTGTGGACCATATGAGTAATTTTGACTTCGGCCCGTCACCTGTTATATGAGGGCAACAACGTTTATTAAAATCCAGAAACATCTATGCCCCAAGTGGGGTTCGAACCCGCGGCCTTGCGAACGCTGGCCTAATGCCTCAGCCCAGACACCTTGATCAGCACAGGAAAAGAAGACATGATAAAAATTCTATTACGAAAAGTAAATGGCTTATAGATCTACAAAATAGCCCTGAGTTATTAAACAGAAACCAACATCTAATTTCTTTCAGCTATAAAATCCTAATAGGAAAGGGAATATTAATCAATATTGTTTCAAAAATTAATAATGACTCGAAACATAAATAAATTTAAAAATTGACTTCCAAGAGAGTTAAAGTAGGGTGGTCCGTAGAACCTGCCAACTAATAAAATTGGTCCGCACTTAAAAATAGTTTGCAGAACGCTGCCGTATCGTACTGGAAATTTGGCAGTGGAAAAGACAGAAGTCAATTTCTTTACTATCCATAATTTATTTAGTCATTGAAAAGTTTCTTGATGATCGTCAGAATGTTGGGAGATATCAATTATCTTTTTTTCTTTTTTCTTTTTCATATTTCGAAACACTTTTATGCTTTGAACTCAATGTGCTTGCTTCTGATGACGTTGTATGATTTTCTGATATTTGCTGGTGACATAAATTACTTTGTTCCCATGTATATTACCTACCAAAACGTAATTGGGCACCCAAACACAGAATAATGAACCTATCTATATTACCTGGTATCAATGCAGAAAACCCAAAGTATACGAATTTTATCGGCAAAAGTTACCCTTTACGCAACAACAAATATATTTTTTTTGTACTCGTGGTAAACAAATATTTACAACACAATAGCTTCGTGCACTGACTGGACATTCCTCTCATAGTGTTTTGAAAGATGCATACTAGAAAAAAACAATAATATTTTATTGTAAAGTGCTGGTATACGAATGGTATTAACAAGACTGATCCTGGTTTCTTCTCAGTTACAAATGTGTCTTAGTCTTGGGGGTTAGTACTATTCCTGTAATAAATCACGTTTGTGTATTAACGATATTATCGCTTTAAATTAAAAGGTTTATTTTTGTTTTACTAATATTAGTCTTTTAAAACACACATTTATCCAGTCAGTTCTTGAATCTATTATGTCCTAAAATTTTGTCTCCTCTACGTATATAAAGTTATTTGTTACTATTTAAATGGCAAGTTTTCCAGACAATTTAGTACACTTCGGGTTTTTAGTATTTTTTAACCTGTTCATTTGGATAGGTTTATTATTCTGAGGTTAGTGTGATGCCCAATTACGTTTTGTTGTGAATTTAAACAAAATTATTTATGTCAACAGCAATATTAAAGTATCATTCAAAACACTAAAACCAAACATCTTTTTCTTAATATTTTATATTTGAATAGTTCTATGTTAATTCAGATTGTACAGCTAAAATTACTTTAAAAAAAAAGGTATATTGTCATCCCCCAGTGTGCGTTACCTATTATATCTGTGAAGTATTGTCATTAAATGTCCAGACTCAAACATTAAATATTACTCAAAGAACAATAGAAGGACGCATGCTAGAAATAACTAGGAGGGAGAGGAAGACAAATAGATTTATTTATTTGAAGCAAATGTAGATGTGCTCAAGACTGTTACGGCGAAGACGACTACGCCGAAGAAGAAGAAGGGGAGATGGACTGGTCACATGGCTAGACAGAAAGGTGGAAGATTCAACAACTGTCCTACATTGGATTCTACGAAAAATGAAGCGATCTAGAAGGCGACCAAATGACCGAGATTGGTGAGGGAAAGTGGGAGAAACCTTTATCCAGCAGTAGATAAAAATGGCTGGATATATTATATGATATACATGGCTGTGTTAATTCTTGCCTGGCCTGTCCTAGTCCGCCACTGCCTTACATAATAAAAAGTAATCGAATGAATTACATATGTACAGGCAACCCTTAATTTCGATATTACTCCCTGTCAATGAATTGCAAATCCTGGTGCAAAATAATTGAACACTAAAGATTTGTAAAGATATTGCAAATTTTTACTTTTACTCTTTTCATGCATTTACCATAAAGACATATTTAATTTTAAATTCTTGTATCTGATTAGAATTTAGAAGTCATAGAAACTTACATACTCGATTTTCTAATACTTCTTGTGGTCAATTAGTCTAGACACATTACTGTCATCTTGGAAAAGTATCGTGAAAAGTAATCCGCTCAGGTATTGCATTCACAGATGTTCGATTCACTGTCAAAACCATCCAGCCATGACAGCCCACAAGTAACTTCCTGGAACGGCCGAAATTTTCGAAATGCATCTTTTATTTATGCCTGCGTAACTAATTTCATACAACCATGAATGTCGACAAGAATAAGTAACCTTTCTAGCGTTTTCTCTGAATTATTGAAATAGTCTCCTTGTCAGTATGTGTTTAATATTCAAGCCCATAGATATTTGAGTTCACTAGAATGTAGAGGGCGTAAACATCGGCCAAAACCTTGGCGAAACAGTTGAACGTTTGCTGTCAACAATCACGACGAAATAAAAGAATCAAGTGATTTGGGTTTTACTTACGATTCAAGCTGTTGATGTACCAAATAAAATATTAATCCTCTTTACGTATTGTTCATCGCACTTTTTCTTCTTGTGTGCACTGCCATTTCTTTTTTACTGCGATGTGGTCACCACACAGCACAACACATATCCACGTTCTTTCCACTCACTTAACTACCTCTACCTCTGCAGATCTTCAACAGGTAGGTATGCGATGCGAGGCACTGGCTGAGAAGTTAGGCGGGCAAGTCATTGAACGTCACAATGCCTCAAGGTATCTTTCAAGGGAAAGTACTGGAACAGTGTTTCTAACTGTACATATTATATAAGCACTAATTTGAATTTTAAAGTACGGATGGCTACATTTTTTTTACTCTCTTTCTCTCTCTCTCTCTCTCTCTCTCTCTCTCTCTCTTCGGAACCACATAGCACAAACACGTTTAATATACGTATAATAGAGATATAAGTTAGACGTTTAATAGATATGAAAAATTAAGCTAGAATATATATATATATATATATATATATATATATATATATTAGACGTATACTCCAGATTTATATGTCCTACCCTTATACGTATGCCACATGTATAATACATGTCTACTTAGATATTTGTTATACATTTGGTAGACATTCATTAATTGATTTAGCAAAATCGATTTTGTAAAAATAGAAAGAAACTATTTTTTGGAATCACCCTTATAATTCTTATTTATTTGATTTAATTTATAGTATGAGCTGAAGTGGTAACTACGGGCTACTGCCTAAGTCCGTCTCTGTGGCCAGGGATATATTTGGAGGATGGTTCCGACCGGGGGCTTCGGACCTTCCCGGATAGTTTCAAGCAGAAGTAGGATAATTTTAGGCGTAATTATCTAAAATAAAAATAAATAACCACTGGCGTTACAGACCGAAAGGTCCTGGGCCTGCCCCAACGCCATCTTTCCGCGGTTGGTGGAACTGCGTCCACCTGAGTGACGACCGTGGGGTTAGCACTGCGCGTCACCTTGACCACGAACAGGTGTATCAGGGTCGTCATGACGCTGGGTGGAAGTCGAAAAGGGGGTTGCTCCAGCCGGGAATTGAACCAGAGACAACGTGGACATGAGTCCAACGCTCTAACCACTAGACTGTGGAGCCCCAGGCGTAATTATCTACATAAAATTGTTTCATAAAACCTTTGCCATTCGCCCAGCGATTTCTACTGGACCGATTTTATTGATTTATTTATTTAATATTGGTTTCTAGATATATTATGAAGCATTAGTATCTCGTTCTTCTTCACCAGCTTTGAATAAAAGAAAATCGAAATTTTCTCACTATTTATTTCTGATGGGAATTTTTTTCGCAGCGCTTTTGTCCAGTCGTCCAGCAATTTCTATTGGACCGATTTTCGTGAATATTTTCTTTTAAATGTTCGTATTACAAGCATTCCGGCCGCAGAGGTATTCCGGTTGGCCGCGTTCTCAGTGTTGCTAACCATTTGTTCTAATTCAATTTTTCTACTGCTTCCACACAGTTTCACGTAACCGCACCAAACTTACCATACACATTAATTGACACAACAGATCAACTGTGTTCCGGTCCGGTCCCTAATTATCAGTGTTGCCAACCTATTTAAAACTTCAAATTTTATACACATGTTTACTTATACGAATTCACACGCTTCCATTGATTTTACAGCAAATTTTGCGTACGTTGCCTTAGGCACTGGGACAAGCCATAGAAATACTCCGGGGCCTGGCAGTTATCAGTGTTGCCTACCAATTACAAAAATCATTATTTCATATTGCTTGCATACCATTATACGGATCAATACCAAACTTTGCATTTAGGTCCTGGGACAGATCAGAGAGATACTTCATGCGCCGCATGTGCCCAATTTATCAGTAGTACCAACCAATTACAAAACTTTAATATTTTATATTTCTTTCATAACGTTTTATATATCCGAACCAAACTTGCGATGGATGCCATAGTTGGCATTATTGCAAACTAATTTTATAAATTCAATATTTGAAATTATTTCCATGGCATTTTAAGAATCCGTAACAAACTTGCTATAATCGATACAAGATAAAAATATTATGGGTGTCGCCGACCCGAAACACCTCAATTGTTAGTGTTGCAAACCTATCTTAACATTCATTTTCTCAAATGGCTCTTATACAATTGAATGACTCCGCAATAAAGTTGGCATGAACATTATTGAACACGATATAAACAATATTGTGCATCTCGACAACCCCCCCCCCCCTCGAAACATGTGAATCTTTCCAAAAATGCAACTTCTAGATACGTGCCTCTCTACGGTTTAGCGGATGGGGCCTCTCCCCAGTCTCAAGAGAACCCCAAATTCTAAATTCTATAATAATAATAATAATAATAATAATAATAATAATAATAATAATAAT
>JAGDQP010011306.1:35131-53328 GCA_022664845.1 Lepisma saccharinum
AATAATAATAATAATAATAATAATAATAATAATAATAATAATAATAAAAATGTCTCTGTTAGTCTACAAATGTTCTTTTTTATCATTGTGTACAATATAATCCCCTCGTTGGAGGAGGGAGAGGTCGGCTATAAGTTCTTCGGTCTTGAAAAAAATAGTGTACCTGTTTTAGATAAGCTACCAACACCAATGAAATTGAAACAAACGATAACTCACTTTTTTCAAACTGTTTATTAAACGCCTGGAAGAAATGCAACCCAAACGACAGGTAAGAATGGCAGAGTTCCTCACCTTTAAGGATATATACATATATATATATATATATATATAACTTAATTTGATTAAAACAAAACTTTGGTAGACTTTATTGTTATATGGACCAGTCTAGTAACTTTGGACTTCGGCCCATCACGATTCGGCTCTTAACCATTAAAATCCACACTCATGTCCTTGCCGGGACTCGAACCCGGGACCTTCGAGTCGTTGGCCTACCACCGTAGACCGCACGGTTACCCGGCCGGCATAACTTATTGTGACACCATTAATATTTATTATGTAATCTCACATTTTAAGTGTAGTTTATATTTGTGCATTTTGTTGCAAATATTTTTAAAAATGAAAAGCGCTGCTCGAAGTAAATGACACTGCCATTGAAGCAAACGGTAAAAGTTGGATTTTGCTCAACTTCTTTGAACTTGCAAAATGGATTGCCTGTACTACATGGTTGCACCAATTTTACCGATGCGTGGATTGCACTGATCATCAAAAGACGAAACTTGTTAGGCTTTGTAGAGGACGTTCTAGTAATACTCCCTTTACGTGTACGGCCCTCGTACATAGACAGAACTTGGAAAAACGATAACTAACTTTTTTCAAACTTTATTAAATGCCTGGGAGATATACAACCTAAGTGACAAGAAAGTATGTCCGTGTTCCTCGCCTTTAAAGATAATTTCACCAAATCATTTTTTTTAGCCCCTTCTACACGAGAGGGGAGGAAACGCGGCGATTTTACTGCGAGCAACTGCCCCTTCTAATAAAGCCCATGCTTTTAAATGTATCTACTTGTTTACACGAGGGTTTCGACGAGGTGATTTGACACGTACATTTAAAAGCATGTGTTCTATTAGAAGCGCTGTTCGCTCGCGATAAAACTGCCGCGTTTTCTCCCCCCGTGTAGAAAGGACCTAACAGCTTGAACCTAGGGCGGGCCCGATGACAATCTACTAAAGTAAGTGTAATGAAATTAGCGTGAAGTGTTTCAACCGGAGAAAACTAACCAAATAAAAAGGATCTGTCATGTTTATAATCATTAGATTTAAAACGGCAATACAAATTAAAGTCGCTTATCTCAAATGTAAAGTCAGTTACTCTGTAGCTGTTTTTGGTTGAGATGCTACCGGGAATTCTTAAAATGGAGAAAACTAAACAAATGATGCCATCCTTAGAGACTTTAGATTAAAAACGTCCAGATAAAGCGAGGCCAGTAAATCTGAAAGCAGTTTCTCAGTCTATACCTGCTTTCATTGAGATGTTACTGTGAATTCTTAGAATAGAGAGCTATTCAAATGTAAATGACTAGTCACATTTTTCGACATACCACATAAAGAACAGTTTGATCCCCCTTTACTAGTACCGTCAAGGTGTTGCGCGATTGTGATACGGATTTCAATTTTTAGCTAGATTCAATTTTCAATTCTACACAGTGCATGCATGATTTTGTTTTATATCAAAATAGGAAAGTGCTGTCTGCTTCGCAAATGAACAAGTTTCAATTTATGATACAAAATGTACCGGTAGTAGGGAAATACTCAATATCACAATGGTTCTAGTGAATTAGGGCTACTTATTGGGATACAACATTGCTTTTATATGTTGTTTTTTTTTTTTTTTTAGTGAACACAAAGCATCACATCATTTGTACTTTGTATTTAAGGCACTAAATAGGTTTAAAAAAGGTTTACATTTAAAAAATATGAAAATGAGCAAAACAGTCATTATGTTATAGTATTCCGAAATCAAATACTGTGAAAACAGTGTGTTAAAAGCAAAGCTGAAACGGATCACCGGGTCAAGGTTTGGACCAGGTCTATGCTTCGGACCCGACCTGACCCGGTGACCCGAATGCCAAGTAAAACTTTCCATTATTTCCTTGCATTTATAAAGTGTTTCTTTAGGGGGTGATCGGGCCCGGAGTGTTACGCCCACAGTACGATAAACACGAAGCCATAAATTCCGTTCATTATAGTTCCCAGAGTGGGTCAGGTTTCGAACCGGGTCACCTATGTTCGGGTCAGGCCGGGCACCGGGTCAGGGAAGGTGACTATTAACATTGCATATTAAAAACAAGTGAAACGAGCAATGAAACAATGATTTTACGTAAATCTGAATCCAAATTTCAAGTTACAATACGTTTTTGGACTATAAAACTTTTAATGCATTAAAATAATTTTTAAAACATTGAATTTTTTATTATATCGCCATTAGCCCGGGCTTTGTTATCACAATTATTGAAAAAAAAACTGAAGCAATTGTGTTAGTGCCTGCCAAAAGAACTATGCTTAACTTTCAATTTTGCAGTGAGATGAAAAGTTTTGTCAAAATGGTTGCTTAACTGGCTGAAATAAACAGAAGAAAACGCTGCTACACTCAGTAGAAATATGGTTGAAAGTAAAATGGTGGTTTGACTTGAAACTAGTCACTTTTATATTCTTCAATAACTTTTCACCTCAATTCACTAACAAAGCGGCACTAACACTTACTAACCTGTAATTTAGTAGAAGAACACGTTAACTTTAAGATAACACAATAATAAAAATAAAGGTGCAAATGAATACGGTTAAATAATATTATGCATCAGAATTACCCCGTTATTATAATTGCCCGACTTGTCTGAATATTATTTCCTCGCTGCGTACTGGTTTTAAAAAGACTCTTCCGCAATAAAGTTAGATAATTAGATTTGCTTTTCCATCTGCCCTGCATCTCACAATATGGCGCTTGCAGATTTTGCTATCCCCAGTTAGCTTCCTCCAGGCCTTAAAACTCCAAGAAGATCTCCCGGCCCATATATCCACCTGTGGTGAAAATGAAATTAAAAGATTATTTAGTTGGAAAGTATAATTATCATTAATTGAATATATTTTTAAAATGTACTCAAAACTAGGAAGTATGTGCAGGATATCATTGATTTATAGATTAACTTGAAGACAACCAATCGAAAATAAAACTGACTTTGAAAATTAGATTAACTGACATTAAAATTAATATGAGAACAATGGAATACGAATTATACTGCCAACTTAAAACTAAAAATACAGTGGTCTACTCAAATTACAATGTTTAACTTGCTTAGAGCTAAGCCTACGTTACAAAATTGTCTATTGACAAAATACTGAAACCTAGGCTAACGTATCAATAATACACAGTGAATTACCATAAAAGAATGAACGCACAGCATTTCTTAAGAAGTATAAGAAAAAAATGCTGATATTATGGAAACGTACTTCATCAATAATAAATGTACCGATGCCTTTATGTTCACTGGTTCACCAAAAGATAAATGTTCCATCAATCGAAAATAAGTTTGAAAGCAAATACAGTAATAGTAATATATCCAGTAACCAGTACAAGTTACCATGGAGAAATGCAGATTTGAAGTCAAAGGACATTTACCACAACAGATCTGTGTAAGTAACAGACACACAAACATTCATTTTTAAAAAAAATAGGTTGGCAACACTGACCGCTGGGGGTGCTCAGGAACTGTGACGTCCACAGTATTTTATCTATGTGTCGAATAATGTTTATGCAAAGTTTGGTGCAGATATGTCTAATGTATTGGAAGAGATTTGAAATATTGAATTGTTCAAATAGGTTGGCAACACTGACAACTGGTGGGATTGTGGACGGATACGCCCGTAGTATTTTTCTATTATGTTGTATAATGATTAAGTTAAGTTTGGTGAGAATACGCCTAATGGAATGGAAGCAATTTGAAAAATTAAATTAAAAAGTCGATTGGTAACACTGAATTCCACTGGATTAATCAATACGGCCCCAACGCCTCTGAGATAGTTTAGTCAAGACCTTTCCAATGACAGACATTTCAATCATCTCTGAACATCTTCTGGTTCTTGAGAAATATCCTTTTTGGCACGGACGAACGGACAGATAAAGCCGGAATAAAAGTTCCGTTATTGTTAGCTACGTTATCAAGGGATTTTAAAATGAGGGATTTTAAAAACCTGTTGCTCACTACTTTTGAAATTATTTTTATATAATTGATATGTGTTGCCACATTGTGCAACTATTTGGACTAATAAAATTTTCCCATCGGCCTTCTTGCAATGAATGTCAGTGTACACTTATATGAGGATAGTTGTCTAGAACTACAGGATTTTTATTAATTTTTCTTTGATTTCAACTCGTTCATGAGAAATCACATGTGTTGAATATTAGTAAAATTTAAATGAGACGCACATACATACAGGGTGAATATAAAGTTCGACTCTACGGATATTAACAAGTTATTCCGTGGAAAATTGTAAGACAAAAATGCTGTTTATAAAATTTTCCTCCAAAGTTCAGTTTCCAGAATCTGGCATAGATCCGTACGGCACATGTCCGTACAGCCTAAAATCTGATAAAATCTTTTTCATTTCCGTACAGCTTACAATGGCATAAGTTAATAAACATGCATCCAAATAACATCAGCACATTTCCGTACATGTCTAGATGAGCACCTTCTCAGAATGTGCCATCTCTGAACGTGTAGCTATGCCTGAGGTTAGAGGGAAGTCCAACAAAGAAAACTGCAAGTCAGGCAGGGATACACAAGAAATGTTTGCTAAGGAGAGCACGTGGAATTATTAATAAAGAAGTATTGATTTTTACATGAGTACAGAAAATGTGCATCTCTGACTACAGAAATGTACTCACAGCAGACAACTTTGCATTTCAGAGGTAGCATTTTTAGATGTAAATAATTAATAATTCTGCTAATAATTAATTAGTGTATTTTCAATAGTTTTTTTATAAGGAATACGGAACTTAATTTCTTTGAATTCTAATGTTGAATGTGATAAAAATGTAAGGAAGAAATATAGTTATTATGATTATCTTACATAATAACTATTAATAAGTAGCACATGCATTGCAATAAATGTGAATTTTCAATTCATTTTCTATATAATGGAAAATGAATTATTGAGGTCTCTCCTATGAGAAAACCTCAACCATCTGACAAGCACCCATCATGGCGTGCGTATGCATGTCCTTTTTGTAGAGATTAATGCCGTTTTCGAAGGTCTGTAGCAGCTGTAATTAAATAAAATAAGTCACCAGGTGGAAGAAAAGGCTAAGACTACATTTTAGCAGAACCTGGAAACATCATTGTACCGAAGTAGGTGGCAGGGTATCCAATTTCGAATTTTGTACGCGCTATAACTCATGTGTTTTTACAACTAAAGAGTTAGGAATTGGAAAGCAGTTTGAGTCTAACATCCAGCACAAAATCGGCTTATTACAATAATAAATAAAATTAATATTTCTCGATAAATCATAAACAATAAATTGCGTTGCAATGCGTTATCAGTATCGGATTTGTATCAATAGGGCAGATATTAGAAGTTAAAATGTAGTACCATCGAGTTGTCGACTTTACAGCACTGGTATAAAGTTTTTTTTTTAACACTACTACTTCATTTTACTGGATATTTGATCTATCTTAGTGATGTTATGAAGATCATATGTGAAGTACAGAAATCAACGTTGCAAACTGTGACTAGTAAACGAGGAGAAATTATCAATATATCGATTTTCCATGTCAAACCTGGCATAATATTCACATTTTTCATTTGCGAACCTGCGTTTGTGTTTCATGTATCTTTATGTTCACTACAGAATACCAAATATCTAATAAATTGGCGCAGTACTCTTCGAAATAATAAAAATTTATACTAGATTGGCAACACTGACAATCCGCTGACATCACATTTTGATTTGAATTTGAATTTTTTTAAGGCCTTTATGCAACTATGGCTCAGGCCGTAAGGATGATGATGGGATGAATTGGTGGAATGTAGAAAGTGGGAGGAAACGGTAGCACCCTGAGCTTATAAATTGAACCAAAAAAATATAAATTTATTTATTTCTGATTGTTGTACTAACTTGAAAATGGAAACAATGTATTTATCACATTGTTATAACTGTTTTTATTAATTAGTTTGCGACACTCTCACTTCCGGTTAATAAAAATATGCCTAAAGTTCAAGTTGGACCAATATCTGATGATGTGCGAAAAATCATTGCAATCTGTTCAGCCGTTTTGGCGTGATGCCAGCAAAAACATCGTTACTTTAATTTTTATATATAGAGATTATAAAATAAAAATTGAGCTCCAAATTATACCTCTGCAACTCAAAAATGAAGCAGAATTAGTCAAATTATGAAGATAAAATTTAATTTTCAGGTCAGGAATTTACCTGCCAAGTTTGGCTGTCGAACTCATGTTAGAATGAAAACAAAATCAAACTTTTGAGAGAAAGAGATCTTCTTAAATTTGTCAGTTGAACAATAATATCTGCGTATGATGTATTATGTATTGCGTTATGATCTCTTTCAAGTGGGTCTAAAACTGTTTTTGGCGCGAATTTGTTGATAGTGTCTCTTGTCAGTCCTACGTTCCACTGCTTCATCTCCAGACTATTTGGTTTGATACAATGAGTGATTTCGTAACCTGTATTGATTGAATTTTTATTAACACTATAAATGAACTCTTAAGCTTTTAAGAACGGGACCTACAGTTTTTGGTCAAGTAGTCTCCGAACGCTCCTTTCAATGGATCTCGGCGGGAATTGAACCCATGATGACGAGCACGGAAAGGGAGTGGGCTAACCTCCGTAGTATATATTCTTGTTGTTTGAGTAGCCAGTAGTTAATACAACTTGCATAATTAACATGTATACCAACATTATTTTCTTTTAAATGCCACTTAAAATTAATTAATAGTGCTCCCACTGAATGTGAAAAGAAGGAGCTATCCTAATAAAATTTTCCTTCTGTCAGTAAATATTGCATCTAAAATGTTGCAGAAGAATCCAAGTTGACAATTGTTTAATGAGGATTTAAGACGACTGAATAAGCAGAGAATCTTCAACGCTTATGTTACTCTTACAAACTTTTTTTTTTTTTTTGTTAAGGAAAGAGCATCTCAGTGCATACGGTATAGACCAAATGTATAATTTACATTGGTTACATCTTCATTTCATCGCTGTATTCTATAGCTATATCCATTCAGGATTAATAAAGGTTTCGTTGTCCGGGGTTCCGACAACGCGAAAAGCTATTCATTTCAAGGAAGATGTAATTCCTCCAAGATGCAACATGAAAATGACAAAGAATTTTTAATTTTTTAAAAATGAGGTTTTCCAGTGTTACCCTCAGTTCCACCAGGCGAATGCCAGGATGGTAGGAAAACCCTGGCTGATAGCTTCTTTATCCTGTATCTACCCCATCTCGGCCTAAGTCAAAGATACCAAAATGCCATAAATAAAATTCAATTCATCTACTTAAACTGGCAATTCCTATTAAAAGTTCAGCAGTTTGAAAACTTTTTGCAAAATTTCCCAAAATACAAAATTTGTGAAAAGGTTCTTCTTTTCGTGTGCATCTTACATACGTAGGCCAGTGTAACATTTTTGTTGCATAGTTTTGCTTTCTTGTCATGGCAAAATGTCCTTCGAGTCAAACCAGTTTGCGTATATACTAGTTTTGTGCTAGGGACACCTTTTGAGTGTATTTCTTGTTTTAACGAAACATAGCATAACCTGATAAAGCGCCCATCCAGACATGTACGGAAATGTGCCTATGTTATCTGGAAACAGGTACATGTCTTCTTATGTTATTGTAAGCTGTCCGGAAATGAAAAAAATAAGATTTTATCGGATATGTGCTGTACGGAAGTAATTTCAATGAAAAAGCGAGGCAGACGTCTAGTCCTCGTCACACAAATAAAATGACTTAATTAGAAGGTGTTAGCCATTTATCTAAAATCCTCAAAATAAATTAGTTCTCAAATTGATCGAACAATGACAACAATATATTCACAAGTTTGCGTGCTGTATTTTCAGTTCCAAGGAGGTCGTAGCCAACGGGGAAATTCACAAATTTACAATTTAAAGATTTTTCCATGTTAACTATTATGTGTCAAATAAGTTGTCCCATCATTCTTTAAGAATTTTGGAAAAAAATAGTTGTTAAGAAAAAAAGATTTCGAGAGAAGTGTTGAACAAGGTGTTGAACTGAACGTCACTTCCGGTGCGCAACCAGGTTAATTGGCTTTATACACACGGAGTTATGTAGGAGTTTAGTATGGACAAAGAAGGGAAAATGTTTTTCCTAACACATTGATAACTTTATAATAGTTACATTATACCTTACAATATGACTACATGCTTTACGTTTGACTGCAAACACAATGCTTTTCGTGAAAGTTGTAAATTCCTAAAGAAAAGAAGATATTACTGCTATGGACGAAGATATGCAGTCTATTTACAATCCATTTTGTTTCCAGATTTGAATATTCTATCTTTTGTTTTAGAAACTCCCTGTTTGTTAATATTTAAAGTTTATATCAACAACATTCAATGACTTTATACATGGTTTGCAAAATAACACGACAAAACCCTCTCACGAGATTCCTGATATACAAATAAGAAAAATATATATATATAAACCATGGAGGGTAAATTACATACATTTCAATGAATGTTTCGTGTATGTTTATCAGTAAAAGAGATTTTCATTGCCCGATGAGATGACAGTGATTACGTTT
Source organism: Lepisma saccharinum (assembly GCA_022664845.1). Lineage (NCBI taxonomy): Eukaryota > Metazoa > Arthropoda > Insecta > Zygentoma > Lepismatidae > Lepisma > Lepisma saccharinum. The sequence goes on from JAGDQP010011306.1 coordinate 43,968, forward strand.
ATACCGAAAGTTGTGCACCGCGGTGGCTCAGTGGTAGAGCGCGCTCATCTCAGGCCCGTGGGGTCACCGGTTCAATCCCTGCTCGTGTCAGTAGGCTGTGTGGTGGACAAACACCGTGCGCATGGGTTTTCTAGTGAATCTCCAGCTTCTTGCAACTTTCCTCATTATACCAATTTGCTTAGCATCATCCATTCGGCCTGAGCCAAAGTTGCCTAAAGTCCTTAAAATAAATACAAATTCATACAGAATGTCGTCGTACTTTTGGGAATCCCCTACTTCCTTGCTCATCCATTTCACAATTTTTGGATAGAGCCGGGTTAAAGACTTAGACGGTACAATGCCGCCTCAGTTCTACTGTTAATGGTATATTAGAAATATCAAGTTCTAAAGTTCATTTTCCGTACGCTTTTGGCAGCCTATGGGACCCTCGATGGTCTAAACCATTTTTCTTATTTCCATGTCAGGAATCTCGTGAAGTATTTTTGTGGGTGTTGTTTTGCAACACCCTGTTGTTTTATGTTGTGTCATGCTGTGAAAATAGCGTGAATTCAGCACGGATCCTGCCGTGTCATGCTGGGCGTCTTCCCTTGGAACCAAGTATTTCTTTAGTCTTTTCATTCTGAGTTTGTGCTACTTCAACATAACGGTGAGATGCTGTTTTCATGTACAAAAAGTTACAGCAACAGACAACAGATGTCTCTCAAGTGTGGAACATTGCCAGTGTAATCTTTTCTTTCTTATTACACTTCGCGATACCGAATGCAACAATCGTATAAATGCTGCGTGACTGTGAATTGAGATGTTTTCAGAGATGCGGAAGACATCTGATGACCCGCTCGAACTGTCTTTCATATGTAAATGACACACAATGACGTCATAATATGCAGTACAATGACAGCTGTCATGTGGGTTCGTGTCAAAGAATCAGAGAAATTCAGAAGTGTACAAAATTCCCTTTTAGTAAAGAATCATAGACTCGATATTTCTTTTACATCGGTTCGGGTGAACAAAACTAAGCAAATTAAGAAGACATCGATGAATAAGGTAAGAGGGGGATATTCTCCCGGGAGATTTTGTTGCAATTTTTCTTTTATATTCTGCAAATTTTATCCACATCACATGAATCATAAATAAATAGTGCTTTGCCGAAACGTAGCAGGTCCTTCAAGGAAAGCTAAACCCTCTCCATTCATCCGATCAACGTATGAATTAACTTCCTTAACCTGTCAAAGAGTTGGATTCGTCTCCTTCCTCTTCCTTCCTTTGCCTTCAATTGTATCCATGGGTGGCGATTAAGGGGGGGTGAGGGGGGTAGTTGCCCCCCCCCACTTTTTTCACCATTTGACTAGTGAAAATAGCATAAATTGTGTTAAAAGCGTAAAGAAAAAAGGGGAATTGCTCCCTGATTCTCGAGTAATTTGTCACCCACTGACCATACTAGCAAAAAAATTAAACTTAATACGAGTTCATGTCATTTTTTATCAGTTATTATGAGATGTTACAAAATTAATATTTTCTCGCTTGTTCAGTTCCAGTAATTGCATAATTCTACAACTTGAGAACTGTCACAAAGTAAAGTTCGTAGGTGAGAAAGTTGACATTTGCTACTGGTCATTTGTTGAATGTGATCCCTTAGACATCTTTGGCTTAGTTCGGTATAGGGTAGGTTAAAGGATGTGACGAGAAGTCGGCCAAAACCTAATTGAAAGGAACCATCGCAAGCATTTGCTTGTTTGACTGAGGAAATAATCATGCTTGTGTCTGGTGTGTTAATCATCTTATAAGCTCAACATTCACATTCTGTTTCAATATAGATTTTGTAAAACAAACTATTGGTTCATAAAAATACAGAAAGAAAATAGGTCAATGGAGCGACCGGGAATCGAAGCCGGATCCTCCAGTTGCACGTTGCATGTCAGCGGTTATCTTCCATTGACCTGTCGCTGCAACAACCGATTTTTTTTACATATTGGACCAGGGTTTTCGCCAGGATTTTCAGTTTCGGAGAATGTAAAGTCAAAATTGGGAGGGTGTAACTGAAGTTTTGTACAGTTTCCATCGATTGTTCACAGCAAAAATGTTAACGGTGGGGAGGGGTGTTGTCGAGACTTTGGAGGTAAACACCCCCCTCAGGAGGGGTCTGGCGGAATCACTGTATTGGACATTCCTTTGACCTGGAATTCCAGAAGTATTCCTTAATTAAAATCTTCACATATAGAGGGGAGCGACTTGGCATTGTATATCAGCAATGATTGAATGGTTCAGCCCCAATGGTTCAGCTGAGGTTAGAGGAATATCAAATACGCAGAGTCGTTGGCACGATAATTTAATGATAGGACATCAGTCACTTGGCATGTAACTGGGGACCGGATTCGATTTTCGGTCGCTGCAGTGAGTGGCATATCGCTGCATTTTCAACATATTATTATATAGATACGGTGACCATACGCCCCGAATTTTTCGGGACAGTACCGAATTTTAGGGTTGTGTCCCGAAAGAAATATGGAAAGTCCCGAATTTCATCAAAGATAGCTATATAGTTTTATTTCATATGGACATTTTAAGTCTATGAAATTGTTTTGATTTTTAACAACAATGAGTGGTAACTGTTTACTTACAGTAAATTTAAATGTTTTTGCACAAATAAATTTAAAAATACTGTTAATATGCACATATAAATCATTCAGGTAATGAACTTGTAAAACGCGTTAGATATCGTTGCTTTATTTTCAGCGATGAGGTTCCTACTAATTTCAAAGTTCTAATGTTGGTACTATTTTTCTCTATTATTATTTTCAAAGTCGAGGTAGCTTCTAATAAAACGCAACTAATAACCTTGTACTAAACGACGTGAATGAAAACTTTTTCGTGGGGGACCACACGAAACCACACGAAAATCAGAGTGAGGTATACTAGTTAAGGACTTGTCCCGAATTTTGACTACGAAAATATGGTCACCGTATATATATATATATAGGTCATTTGTGTAATGAAATAAATTGTTTAGTATTGTCTTCAATGAGATTCTACAGTATATTAACATGATCTGTCTATTTATAAATGTATTTATTTATAAATATGTTTAATATTTTTGTGTACCCCTGTTTCTTGTTAAATTTATAATTATTATGAGATTCAGCCAGTATTATTTTAAAATTAACATACTTACTTAAAATTATTATACACGAATGTAATTGGTATAACGCGTAACAATTGGTAACATATGTATGCGTGGAGGTATTTAGGTATAAAATGTGTATTTAGGTATAAAATGTGCCAAAATATGTAAAAATAAAATATGAAAACGAGCAGCCGAAAACTGATCACAATCACTCATTTCGCCCACGGATGAATACTTTTCAACAATTAAAAATTATCCTAATTAAATAATTTATCCCCATTTATTATAAATCCTGTACAAGAATATCCTGTTACTTATGCAATCTCACTTTTGAAAACTCCACTAGAAGATCACAGACATATTTTACACTGATACAAGTATTCAAAAGCTAACTTGCCCCCCAACTTCTGACCGACAATCGCCGCCCATGATTGTATCCTTCCCCTTCAGTATACAATCTCTGAGCAGGCAATGTCCTAACCAGCTTTTCTTGATTCTCTCCAAGATTATGCGTCTCTCCTTTACTTCTTCATTTCGCATCTTCTGTATTCACCCCAGTACCAAACAAACGAGTTTGAAACATCATCTTTTTGTTTATTTCGTTGATTAACGTCATCGGTTGAAAATAGTACGTTTAATTTTAAATCATATTTCAACAAAGACTTGATATTTGCTGATGGTTCAACGTGAATTCAACTGTTATTTTCAACTATGGTATAGATTTTGTTTCATGGGATTCTTTCTAATTTAATAGAATAAAATTTGTAATTAAAAGCTACTTGAATTAACTATTATTTTGTGTCCTCTTTTGCATGTTGAAAACACGTTGAATTTCAATCTATATTCCAACGAAAATTTGATTTCCTTGATAGGATGTTAATGTGACGTGCTTTTAACTATTATATAGAATTATGTCCTAGATTATCTTTTCAAGTTAAATGCATAAAAATTGTGCTTAAAAGCGAATAAAATAAAATTAATTACGTTTCTCATGTTTTCATTTGTATGTTGAAAACAAACTGAATTTTAAACTATATTTCAACGAACATTTAATTTGTTCGTTAATAGGAATTAAATAATGTGAAGTATTTTCTACTATGACATAGATTTCCCTTTATATGCATTTTTCTAAGGCGGCATATTACACTTCTTGAGAAATACATATTTAATAGTGCAGCGATGTTCAAAGTGTCAACAAAGGAAAAATGCACATAGCAAAGAAAGATTTAAAGTAATCTTCATTGTTGCTTTTACATGATGGTGAAATGGCACGTCTGTATTTCTGGCGACTGCATTCTAGACTGCCTCTTATTACAGATACTGTAAAAGAGTAGTGACTTTCAAGGTGGATCCGCGGATGAGGGGATAAGGCAACGAGCTACCAACGATGAGTGCGAAACGTTTCAGCAGCGAACCTTCCAGAAGAGGGTTGGATAATTTGCTGTTGGAACATTAATACCGCCACTTAAGCATCGAGGTTAGGCTGTGTCCACCACAGGACAGGTGTGGTGAAATTTTTCATCAACGTGAATGTGTCTTTGGATCAGTTTGTGATTAAGTGGAAACTTTAGATTTACTATGCTCCTACTTAAAATCAAGATTAAGTTGAACAATATATTTTATTCTATAACCTAGACGTATGGCATTAATATATTACTGGAAAAATATACACTAACTAAATGAATATATTATCGTCTTCGAAGAAGTTTAATGTGATGACTTTACTCCTAATTACAATAAACGATACAAATTCTATCCGACCTGAGGAAAAACTGCCTAAAGGCCTTAACATCAAAATTCAAATTTAAAGTTCAACAAATTCTAGTGATTGCATAAACTGACCGAGTGAGAGGAACGGAAAGGTCTTTTATGTATTAAAATAAAGAGATGAACAGGAGAGTTCGGAAAGTATCTTAGTCCCCCTCAATAATAAGAAAATGGTGACACCAGTAGTAGGTCGTGTTTGACACTTAAAAGAGAATAAAATGTCGAGGATTCCGCCTAGCAAATCTATCTGCAATTGTACCTACACTCAAAAAAATTATTGGTGTTTATTTCCACCCCAAAAGGTATAATACACCCTCCATTCCAAAAGAAACCGAACTTTTGAAAACAAATAGTACCACTAGTGCCATCTGTTGTAATATTTTACCGGTAGATGGCGTAGTCCCTCATTGACAACTGGTATAAATGTCATGACATTTGGATGCACGGCAACAAAGTTATTGCGTTTCAACTGTCAGTGTGTTGTGTACATCGGTCGGAAAATGAGTTTCAAACAACGAGCTGCAATTGAGTTTTGTGTTAAACTGGGTAAACCTTTTACTGAAACGCACCAAATGCTACAAAATGCATATGGTGATGAGTGTCTATCCCGTACGCAAGTTTACGAGTGGTTCAGGCGATTCAAATCGGGTAGAGAGACGCTGGATGATGACGAAAGATCAGGCCGTCCCAGAACCGGATTATCGGAAGAAAACATCAAAAAAGTGCGTGAATTCATCAAACATAACAAAAAAGCGTCGGTGAAAGTTATTGAAATGGAATTAGGCATTCCTCAAACAACCGCATACCGCATTTTGACCGAAGTTTTGGGCCTTAAGAAGGTTAATTCGCGGTTTGTACCACACAAACTCACCGAAGACCAAAAAGTTGATCGAATTGCGCATTGCAAAGACATTGTTAAAAGTGCTCGGCAGGATCGAAACTTCTTGAAATCGATTGTAACTGGTGACGAGACGTGGTGTTTTGAATATGAGCCCGAAACAAAGCGGCAAAGTGCTGAATGGAGAGCGCCGGATGAAGGACCACCCCAAAAAAGTCGCTTGGTGAAGTCAAAAGTTAAGGTGATGCTGATTTGTTTTTACGATTCAAAAGGAATTATCCACAAAGAATTTGTTCAGCCCGGCCAGACAGTCACTGGAGAGTTTTACTTGGGCGTCATGAAGCGTTTGCTGGCAAGAATTCGTCGTATTCGGCCCGAATATCGAGAAATCGGCAGTTGGACTCTTTTGGACGATAATGCACCATCACATCGTTCGCGACTTGTAACTGAATTTTTGGTCAAAAATCACATTATTCGTTTGCATCATCCGCCGTATTCACCAGATCTCGCTCCGTGCGATTTCTATCTGTTCCCGAAACTGCATTTGGCGATGAAAGGAAAGTGGCACGCATCGATTGAAGCCATTGAGAAGGCGACGACCGCCGTCCTAAAGACCATTCCAATAAAGGACATGGAGAAGTCGTTTGACAACTTGTTGGAGCGTGCAAATATGTGTATCGATGCAGAAGGGGAATACATTGATTAATAAAAATGATTTGTTCCAAAATGTACATTGTTTTTTTGTTTTTTTAAAACGTTCGGTTTCTTTTGGAATGGAGGGTGTAGAACACCTCTACCTCTACAGCAATTCCAGTGCTGGATAACACCAATTCTAGTGTTGGTTAACACCACCGAGGGTGTCCAACATCGTTTCTGGTGTTGACAAACACCTCTACCGGTATTCAGAAAGACCGTTAGGAGTGTTAATAAACACCATTGAAGGTGTTCCCTAACATTTCTAGTGGTGCACTTTAACACTCCTAACGGTGTTTTGTGAATACCGGTAGAGGTGTTTGTCAAAACCAGGAACGGTGTTGGACACCCCGGATGGTGTTAACCAACACTAGAATTGGTGTAGAGGTAGAGGTGTTCTATTACTCCTTTTAAGTTGGCAATAAACACCAATAATTTTTTTGAGTGTATCTCACATTGCTGGATGATTTCCTTGTGTCTGAGTTCAAGAAATATTTCATCCATTGAAGTCACGAAAGGAGTTCTCTGCTACAAGAACGATCACCAGCCTAATGTTACGATTGATTTTTGTGGAAAATATTTTCATACGCAAAATGACGAAGGAGAAGTACGGTTAAGCTGTTTTAAATTAATTATCGTTGTTCAGTGGAACGTTTGACTACGCTATATTTAGTTTCCGATCAAATGTATTCTTCCAGGAACAATATTCCGGTTTTATATTTCTTATTTGTTACCACAACACCTTTCCGGCTCATTTCAAACTCTGTACAAGCACACTTACACAGTATACTGAATATTCAGTTTACTATTCCATGGTGCATTTTTAATTCTGAGAGTTGCTCAAGGGTACCGAAGTAGTATTCAGTATTTGTTGACTCTTTATACCATATACTAACAATATCAAAACTAACGAGAAAAAAAAAAACAACTTAAAAGTGAAACTCAGAATTTGTTCAGAATTCAGGGACTAATGCTCTTATTTAAAAAAAAAAAAAATGCTTCATACAATTTCCTCGAAAATATAAAAGTGTAAAAAAAAAATAATCTTGATAACCATCGTAATAATAATTACTAAGAAATATTTACGTATTATGTTCTTTACGTAATTTCATTTAAGCAAAGAACTAAAACTTGAAAATATTTCTCCACATGTCGAACAGTTTCAATGAGTGAAAATAGAATTTGGCAGAATAAATTATTTTTAATTGTAGAAACACTTAAATACAATCAAATAATGAACAAGAACAAAAAAAAAAGAAAGTAATGAAGAAGAAATAATAAAACTACTACATTCTGCCAATGACAACAACTACAGAAACAAATGAATTAAAAGAATATGAAATAACAGAACAATAAAGAGCAAAAGGCAAATTAAAAATTTCCTCCCTTCAGCGTAAAATACTCCAATTCAGGAGTAGTTCAGTCTTCCGAGTGTTGGGTGTTAGTCATTATGGCCGTCTGGTTGAGTCCTTCTGTTTCTCAAGCAGTAGTACAGAAAGCCTATTCCAAGGGATGCCACTCCAATAATCATTCGTCGCCTTCTCCTTCTTTGACTTTCCTCCTCTGCTGCTTCTTGGTGTCCATCAGGTACTGGCTGAGTTGGTGGTTGAGGAGCTGGTTGAGGTGGTGGTTGAGGAGCTGGTTGAGGTGGAGGTTGAGGAGCTGGTTGAGGTTTTGGTTGAGGTTCTGCAGGAGGAGCCGATGCTATTGTGGACTCCCGATTGCCATCAGCAGCAGGCGACGTCTTCTTCTCAGGTGTCGTAACTCTGTCTTCTTCCTAACAACACACTCATAAGTCTCTCTCAGATCCGTATCGTAGTCCTCCATTTCCTTCTTATTAGCTGCTTCAATGACCACGGGCATCATGCTGGTTTGACTAAATGAGCTTCTGACGGCAAGTTCTTTGAGGTTTTCTTCTTTCTCTCCCACAAAACTTTCCCGTTCAACCATATAATCCTCCCAGACGGCAATATCCCGAATTAGAGTATTTATATTTTCTTCGAGCATTTTCAGATGAAATGCCTGAACCGGTGAAGCAGCCTGACTGGTTGAAGGGAGGTAAAAAGAAGGGTCAGTTCCCAATAACATGTCGGAATCAGTTCCAAGTCGAGGGCCAAGAGTTCGTCTATGACAACATGCCCCGCACTTGCATCCGAGAAAAACCCTTCGCATTTTGAATCACTTTTTTGTACGTTCTTAGTTTATAGTGTAGTTCTATAACTTTTAGCACTTTCTTTCGCACTCTGTATCACTTTTCGCTTTTTCTAGCACTTCTCACAAACATTACCACCACAGAGCCTTTGCATGCGACTGTGGGGGATCCATTGTGTCAAATGAATTTACTTATATTCATTTTTTGGAAACCTCCAGTCGCATAAAAGTGGCATAAATTAGATTTATTTAGCTACATGTCTGTTTCGCTGTTCCATGTATCGCACTGTACTAACAATAGCAGAATACAACAGATGTTGTAAACTTACGATGAACTACCAGTAATCACTGGTAACAGTAAATTCATTTTCTAAAGAAATAGAAAATTGTATTCAATAAAACAGTATTCGTTAACAACGAACCTTGTTCTAAGAAAACTGAAAATACTTGTTGCGGAAATGAAGAACTATCCACTTTAGAACAGAAAATAACAAAATAAAGTGTTTCACTTGCGCTTCACCAACTAATGAAGTCCAGCAAAGTTAAACTGACTAAAAGAAGTTAAATCAAGGTTTTGTGCGTTCTGTACCACCTATGAAGACTTCTGGCCAGGAAATAGCACATAAAATTGACGTTCATATTATTTCTTGCTTTGTTATTCTGATTTTACTTTTTGTTTTTCGTTATAGATTTTCCTTTTTTCCACCTTCTTTGAGTGTAGAGATATTTTATATATTGCAAATAGCTTTTATTTATTGTTAAGACTTGGTCACATTTGGTCCTCTTGCGTA
>JAGDQP010011307.1:0-27748 GCA_022664845.1 Lepisma saccharinum
TCGTGGATTTAGCACAATGGACCACATACAAACATTGAATGAAGTTACGGAAAGGACTAATGAATATGAACTTCCACTATGTTTGGGATTCATAGATTTTGAAAAAGTTTTTGATTCGGTCTCCTTGTCAGCAGTACTTGAATCACTTGAACATCAAGGCATCGAAAGTTCATACATCAAGTTACTGCGAAACATTTACTCGACTGCCACTTCTGTCATTAGGCTGCATCAAAACAGTGAAAAATTTTAAATTGGAAAATGGGTAAGGCAAGGAGATTCAATTTCTCCAAAACTGTTTTGTGCGGTCCTGGAGAGAGTGTTCCAAAATTTAAACTGGAATGAAGTTGGAATTAAAATCAATGGCGAATATCTTCATCACCTACGGTTCGCTGATGATATAGTCCTGTTTGCTTCAAATGCAGAAGAATTACAAACCAGAATGGAAGAACTGAGTAACGAGAGTTCGAAAATAGGCCTTAAAATGAACTTAAGTAAAACAAAAGTAATGTACAACCAACATGCTGCAAAGAAGGAAGTGAAGATTAACGGAGAGACAATAGGCATAGTTGAAGAGTATGTTTACCTAGGCCAGCTCAAAACATCGAATGCAAAGTTGACCGATGAAATAAATAGAAGATGTAAAATGGCGTGGAGTTCTTTTGGAAGACTACACTTTATTTTCAAAAGCAAACTACCAATGTGTCTGAAGCGTAAAGTTTATAATCAATGTATCTTACCCGTGATGATGTACGGCTGCGAAACTTGGACATTGAATGCGCAAACGACTCAAAGATTGAGAGCCACACAAAGAGCAATGGAGAGGTGCATGCTAGGAATAACCAAGAGGGACAGGAAGAGAAATGAATGGATTCGCGCACAAACAAAAGTAGAGGATGTAATCAAGACTGCGAAGAAGATGAAGTGGAGATGGGCCGGTCACATAGCTAGACGAACAGATGGAAGGTGGACGACAAATGTACTACAATGGATTCCTAGAGAAAAGAAACGACCGAGACGACGTCCAAATGTAAGATGGGTAGATGAAATCAAGCGTTTTTCAGGAGCTACATGGATGAGGATATCAGCAGACCGAGATATGTGGAAAGAAAAGGGGAGGCCTTCATCCAGCAGTGGATAGAAAACGGCTGAATATGATGATGATGATATATATACTCGCTTTGCTTTGCTGGGAGCGCTGCCCCCAGACCCCCGAAGGAGGTTCTCCCCCAACTTCACTGTTTTTGAGAGGATGTGCCTCCTTTATCTTAACCAAAATCTCCCTGCAGCACTACACCACCATAGTGTTCATCTGCACCCTCCCACGGGGAGCTGCGCCCCCAAAGAAGAGGTTTGCCTCATTTATTGTAACCTACTCTTGGTCATACACCTTCAAAGAAAATGTCGTTTCTCTACATTCAATGATTTGGAAATTGGGTTTTTGGAGCGGCCATTTTGGATCCAAAATGACAAATTTTTGAAAGTTTTCTTATGTTGTCGTGACCTACTTGTGATGGTACATATTCAAGTAAAATTTCATTTATCCAGATCAAACGGTGTGCAAAATGGGATTTTGGGCGGTCATTTTGGATCCAAGATGGCGACTTTCCCCAAATGTTGTAATATTTCATTAAACTACTTGTCACAATGCACCTTTATACCAAATTTCGTATCTCTAGCTCAAACGGTGTGTAAAATGGATTTTTAGGTCCGCCATTTTGGATCCAAGATGGCGTCTTTGGATACATCATGTAATAGTTTAGTAACATACAAGTGATAATGTACCGTGTTACCAAATTTGATATTTCTTGCTGCAGCCGTGTAAGCTGCTGTATATTCTATACAACAATGGGTTCGGCGGCCATTTTGGATCCAAGATGGCGACTTTCCCAACATTTCGTGATATTTTGTTGAACTACTAGCGACAATACACCTTTATGCCAAACTTCGTATCTCTAGCTCAAACGATATGGAAAATAGATTTTTTGCTTCCGCCATTTTGGATCCAAGATTGTGTCTTTGTACTCATTAGGCAATATTTTCGTAATCAAAAAGTGATGTTGTACCTTTATGCCAAATTTGATTTCAATAGTCCCAGCGGTTTAGGCTGTGTATTCTATACAACAATGGGTTCGGCGGCCATTTTGGATCCAAGATGGCGACCGATTTTGCTCATTAACGAACTGAAACGAGCTATTAAGCCTAGAAACAACATATAAATTTAAATATCTTCAAAATTATGGCCGCTAGCGTGTTAATATATATACTTTGATATCGTACCGATCTCAATAGGTAGAATTTTCTTCGAAATTACCTAAAAGAGTGTACAAGAAGTTATCAGAAGTTTCTCATTTGAGGTGTGAAGAGTACTGTTTAGTAAGATCTGCAACCAATGAAGGGTAGGTAGTAACAATGTTGCCAGTAGACTTTGAAGAATTGTAAAACATTACCACCTAGAAATTTCATATACAGGAATACTTGGGTGGAGTGGATGTTAATTATTTTTCTGTATGTACTGTAAGTATCTCGTCGTTAATTATGAATATTTTAATAACATTGCAAAGTGGTTAAAACCAACCTAAGCGGCATGTGCTTATTGTGTAACGTGCACGAGAATAAAGGTCACGATAATTGTACCTGAAATTCATAAATAAAGTAGAATTACATTCTTTCTCACAGAAAGTATTCGCTATGATTACTTATACGCAATTAATATGACCATTATTTTAAATGAGAGATCAGTACTTTTATTTTTAGTAGCTATATTACAGGCTAAAAAGGGTATGGGGAAAGTGAATTTGAATTTGAATTTTATTTATGACCTTTAGGCATCTAAAGCTCAGGCCGGTGGGAAAAGTGAGTTTTCAAAAATATTTCTTTATTATTTTTTTATCATCCTTTGTTCAGAAATTAGGACTGATGATTTTGGTGATTTAATATTTTTTTTTTAAATTTCATTGTTTTTTTTAAAAAAAAATAGTAAAATAGCATGAATTTTGATAAATCATTTAACCGGGATCGTTGCGTAATTTATATATATATATATATATATATATATATATATATTAAAAATATATAAAATGCAAAACCATGAAAAGCTTTTTATTATTAATTGCAAAATTTTCTAAGCTAAGTGAAACCTAGACTAGGATTACACTAGACTTCACTTAAGCTAGTATTTTTTTTTTAATAAGCTTTTTATCTTAGAACACAAATGCTTCATCAAAGTTTACCAAGCTCTGGAATTACAGCAACGATCTTGATTAAATAACTTATAAAAAAATTAGGAGAACTTCCTGAAATATAGCTTGTACGTACACTATACGAAAATTCAATTCTTAACCAGATGTATAAGTCAAACTACCGCAAACAAGCGTCTTATACATTAAATAGCACGTATATCACAAATAGGATTCTTTTTCAAACGGCTTGGAAAATATTAGGTTGTAAGAGCACAATTATTTGCATACGAATTAATACTATCAAGTAGCAAGTGATGATTTAGTTGTAAAAGTTACAATTACGACAGTAGAGCCATCTATGTATGTACTCACAAGTCACAATAGGGTACATTTTACTTTACGACCCACAAAAAAAAATCTATGTTTGCAGTGTAAAGTGTGTTAAGTCTGAAATGGCAAAATGAGTTATCGATTGCCGAATAGTATTTTGAGAGGGATGCTTTTCTGTATAAGTGTTAAGACCAATTCCATCTGTAAACAGTGTTATTCGATTGTATCTTCAGAAGCAAAGTATGTTATTATCTTGTGACAATCGAATAGCACTGCTCAGAGATGAACATTGACTTTGCTACTTTTGGACTTAACACACTTTACGTTCCAAACACGGATGGATATAAAATTTACAGGAAAATTGTAACATTTCCAACGTGTGTGTAGAAGTGTTGTAACGTAAAATATAATGAAGTTTCGAGTCATGGAAGTGTGAAATGAGAGTGAGAGAGCGAAAAGTACTTGGGTCTAGTGAGCTGCTTGCACATTGGGAACGAACACATGGAATCAGCGTTAAACTTTATGTTCATCGCGTATAATAAAACCTAATCTGACTAAGTAACCTGTCTTCGCTACCTAGACATTATTGTCCTTGATTTTCGTTACAAAATACGTGTCATTCATAAGACGAAGTGTTGCTATTAATATTCCTCGGCATCTCGGCTTTGTTATGTGTTCATGAACACCTGGCTGTCGCTAAATCCCTCTGATAATTATTTCCAAGTAAATGAGTGGTATAGAGCGTATATATGCCTTAATAGCTGGCGGAAGCTGCTGGCTATGAAGTAATCCTTCACAATAAACTCAGCTTTGACTTTAAAGTTGTCGGTAAAGCTGAGATTTTTTTTTACATTAGTCATGCCTGGTCATTGTATTTAAGACGATGTACAAAGTTTCAGTTCACTACATACCCAGATAGCATACCAGCTTGTAACAAGGTTATCATTCACTTGCTTTGAATTTGTCAAACTTTATATTGTGTTAAACTTAATAACCAAGCATGAAGTAAACTTGTTGAAAAAAAAACGTAATTGGCTTGGTTGTTTTTCAAACTTAATTCAAGTTTGTTGGAATAAACGTTATGCGAGGAAGTTTGTCAATGTATTTGAATTTTGTTTCGTTACACTTTTATTGACGTATCAGTACCCTAAAATCCCATCACGTGCCAGGAATGTTTTGTCGTAAGCTAATCATCACCAACTTCGTTTCTGTTACTGCAAGTGTGTTACGATCTGACGAACTAGGTATAAATAGCGCTTGGGAAACGAGCTAAGGGGTGTCTGATTCCGTGGTCTGGTGACTATAGCATCAAATTTGTGTGCTAATGGATCTCGGTTCGATCCCCATCCAGGTCAACGTTTTTGTTTATTTTAAGAAGTTTATGTGCTTCTTAATTCCTTGTGCTGTCAAGGCTATTTGAACATTAATTCTTGTAAACTGGACTGCTTGATTCAACTTCGTTTGAACGTTCTTGGCTTCATTTGTTAAGCTTGCATTAAGTTGCTTGCTAAGCTTGCATCAAAGGAATCTTAGTACACTTTTCAGTCGGGTCAAAATTGCTATGTATTTAGTCTGGTAGTGGATTGAAAATAAATGACAAGATATGCTCCTTATGACCACCAAGATTGAATTATTATTAATCGTAAATGGGCTGGCGAGCTTCTAAGTATGGGACGTGCATTTTTCTTGTAAAGTGGTCTCCGAACGACTACGTTCAATAGATCGCGGCGGGAATTGAATCCGAAACCAAGTGCACGGAAAGGGAGAGCTAATCTCTCGGACACACAGAGATCACAACGAGTGACGGCTTTAGGGGGGTGCTAGCAGTGTCCCCGCCCCGGAACCTACCTGCCGAAGGGGCCCTGCTGGCTAACTGACACTTGTGAATAATCGTTTGTTAAGATGGTGGTCGATGATACAATAGCTGCACCCCTTTCAGGACTGTTACTTATGAGCTTGACTGTAATGGCTGATAAGCATGACTCTGCCCAATCTGAATAACCATGTAAAGGTTACGGCGAGTGAGCGAGGAGTTATCTGTCTTGGCAAGTGAGCTCCAGTGGGGGCCCTCAGTTTGCAGCGTGGCTCGGAACACGGAAAATTAAGATATTCCGTTCAACAGTAGAAGTGTTCGCGAACGGGCCACAATCAAGCTCCGTTGTTCCGGGCCCCCAGTTTGCCTTACGCCGCTACTGCTTACAGCGACTGAGTGAACTTAAATAGAAGGCATGTAGAAAGTGAAATTTGAAATGTTGAAATGATAGTCGACTTCCTGATATTAAAAGGGACAATGGGCGAATGAAATTTTGGGAATAGAAAGGCGTGGACTAACCGAAAAAAACAGTCGTGACTACTCTTGTTATTTAAGAGTTAAAAAAAAAAAAACGAAGCAGTTACAATTGCGAAGTTTTCTCACGTTTGAACACAGACAAGTGAATGGAAATTTCACTCAGGTAATCTTTAAAAGATTCATTGTTGGGTGGGCACAACCATCATCTCTTCTAAGGAGGAAATGAGATGCAGATGATGGTATTTATGATAAGTATCAGTGTACAAGTTCATATTTGATAAGTATTCTTACATATCACTTTCTAACAATAAGAAGAAAAAAGAAAATAAAGAATGAAAAATCGTTTTGTAATTTTTCACTCCTTCTCTGCAGACGTGGGTAAATTATAACATTTATTCATTCATTTTTTCCTTTCTCAGTTATATTGTTGTTTTATCACGTTCCACCACATTTTTTTTTTTTTTTTTACTTTAAAATGTATTGCTTAATAGCGTAGATAGGGGTAAACTGGTGGGAAATCTATTACACGGTTCGTGAAATCATTAAGTAGATAAGTGAGTATTGTCTACTTGCATGAAAATTCACTTATTATACGAATAAATTTGCTTTTGCCTGAAGGATATTAATGTTCTTAAAAATTTCTCTTTCTGATGTACACCAGGTGGCGCGAGTGTAAGTACTTTTTATCATGTTGTGGTCTTGACTTGCAGAAGCGTAGAATGAAGGACAATACCACGCCTTTTAACACAAGAAATAATCGTGGGTACAGTTATAATGCTGAATAGAAAACATCTGAGTACTGATTGTGTTTTACGTGGTAAGAAAATAAGAAATCGTATGGGAAGGATTAAGCCTTTGGGTTAATAGTGGAAGGTGTTTTCTATGAAATATATGTACAGTTTTGTCCCTGATCACTTGGTACTTTGCGTAATTGTATAAAATGAGGGTTTTGGAGTTTGTGGGAATTATGAATTCCCACAAACTCCACAGTAGCGTGTGCAGAGTCAAAAGAATACGTATAAATTGCATGTACAAGTAAAATGCAGAAGTTTTAATACGTAATAAACAAAGCAAGGAGTCACTAACCAAGGAACAGGAATCAATTCCTAAAAATACGAGGAGTGGTCTAAAAACCATACCAAAAGGTGCGCTTAAAAAAAAAAACGAAAAGAAAAGCAGGTTAATGCCACTGTTACTTATACTACTAACCAGGTGAGCATAATAGTTAAAACTTTCTTGATGTCATTTTAAAGAAACATATTATTGACAATGTACAGTATTAAAGGGGGAGCACTTGCTCCTCTGTGCGCATGCGTATGTTCACAACCATAGTATGCGTTGAGAAGTGATAACAGCGTTATTTGTGGCAAGGAAACTAAAGTCTGCGTAGATTATTAACAGCCAATTTCTCGAGTAGTATATGTGTCCTTAAATATGTAAGAAGAAAATGTGTTCAAATGTCTTACCGAAGTAGTGAAATGGGGAACCGACTGAAAGTGTACGGGGTTTTGACTGCTGCTACGTAGGAAGGTCCATTTATTATGTCACCCTATGGATGTTGCTATGAGACAAACAGGTTACGCAAGTCCAGGGGGCGTAAAGGAACCTAATCTTATCTAATCTAACCATATCGGGTTTACTTCCGTGACGTCCCTTTAAGTTTAAACGTTTAGGGAGAGGGGGTGTAGGGCATCCTGACCCCCTCCGAAACTCCGATTTATATATAAAATTAGCATAACTTTAGGCGCAAATGTATATAAGATCACAAAATCCATAAAACCCAGCACTTGTTACAAAAATAATTACTAGATACATCCCTACACCCAGTTCACTTAATTCCGTACTAAAGGAAACCAGTCTAACATGTCTATCCTTACTGCACCAAGGTACACTGTGAAAAATTTTCGGAAACTTTCCTGGAAAACGTTACTCATTGTTTGGTCATTTCCAGTACCTTCACTAAATCAGGCATCATTCAGTTCTCAAGGATACTGTGAGCCTGATTTTGTTTATGCATGACTAAAAATAAAAGCATAGGGCGTGCTGTCATATACAGTCTCTTTGTAAATTCTTCAATTGGCGCACCCCATCCTTTTCTTTTTAGTCATGAATAAACTAAATTATTCTTTACTTTTTAGTACGAATTGTTTAAGAAAAGTATGGCTTTAAAAAGATTTTTTTCCGACTTATGTCGGTGTTCGGATATTTTAGCTCAAGCTAATGTTTTGTGCATCAAATCCTGAAGTGTTCTGCAACCAGTCAAACTCAACATTGTTGCAGGCTATATTAAAGTAACAATGGAATATTTTATTGTCACCGGTCTTACGTCACTGTGCAAAATTACATCGCTATACGACGTCGGGAAATAAGTTAAATTAATGTTGCAAGATTTGAGGGCATGATGAACCATTGTGAATTCAAGAAAAATATGTAATAAGTGAATATACCAGCAAAATATATGCAAATATTGTCAAGGACATAAATCACAAAAGCACAATGAAAGGCTGCAATCGCAAATCGTACACTCTTAGAAATATCATAAGTGGAAAGTAAATATTGTGAAAATATACAGTGTGAAATCTCTTATAGACTGCGTGCGACGTAAAACGTTATCTGCGCGAAAAAATCTTAACATCAACTGAAAAACAAAATGCTTTGCGTTGGAAA
Source organism: Lepisma saccharinum (assembly GCA_022664845.1). Classification (NCBI taxonomy): domain Eukaryota; kingdom Metazoa; phylum Arthropoda; class Insecta; order Zygentoma; family Lepismatidae; genus Lepisma; species Lepisma saccharinum. The sequence continues at coordinate 8,467 of JAGDQP010011307.1, forward strand.
TGTTTTGTGAAAGAAGTCCTTATTTGTCAAAGCTCCTTCTCATGAAAAGCTCTTCAAGAAGCAGGAATCCGATTTCCGACTTCCATTAACTCTTTTTCAGTGAATGGTGGCAAGATAATAATAATAATCTGATCAGTTTTCTTAAAATAAAATAAAGCAAACTGTATAAAACAACGCGTAGCTCAAATGGCAGGGCGTTGGTTTTGTATTTGGAAAGTCCTAGAATCGCGTCCAGCGACTGTCCACTTTGACTGGGCTTTTTTTATCTTGGTTGCACCGGAAGATTGTAAAGTGGTACCTTAAATAAATACCTGAGGACTGATACTCTCCCAAACTCTTCCCTTGTTGTGATGTTTCCAATGCAAAATGAATTTGAGCAGTTTTTAATGTCCTTTTAAATAAATAAATGAACGAAGACTATTTTTTTTTTAAATTATTTCTATTATCGAAAAATGGATTTAAAATTATTTGCTCATGTACAATGTAACAAAAAAAGTTTTTGCCGTTCTAGAGCAGTGATAAACAAAGAGAAATACAGTGGACCGTACGTACCTTTAGGTTTCGAAGTAAGCTCCATCAGCATCCAACACATTTTGCTAACGTTCCTGCAGCTGCCGGCGGTCTTTGAGACAAAGAAGTCCGTGAGTGCGTTCCGCAGATCTCCCTCATTGGCAACGGAGGTGGTTGTCGAGGGAATAAAACAGGTGGTAATCTGTTGGCGCAAGGTCCGGTGAATATGATGCATGGCTCCCAGCCAAGTTGTTGAAGGGTCTCCTGGGTCCACTTTGCCACGTGTGGCTTGGCATTGTCGTTGAGGAACATCATACCCTTGCGATTCGCCAATGCCGGCTCCTTCTGCCGCAATGCACGGTGCATCCTTGGCAACTGCTGTGAGTAGAGGTCAGCAGTGATGGTCTAACCAGGTGGAAGGAGCTCGTAATGCACCACTTGGCGACAATTCCACCATACAGAGATCGTGGGTGCAGAGGTGGTCTTGAGGTGAGAGGAACAGGGTCACGTGGCGACAACGAATGTCTGGTACACTTGGGACTGTCATTGAGGGCACACTTTTCGTCACCAGTGAGCAAGTGATCAAATATGTGTGTTCAGGTGCCGACTGAGCCATGCTTCCTGTTTTGACTACAGCGACGTATATTTTAACGTAACTGATTGTTATAATGATCGCCAACATTTAAAGAAATGTTTGAAAGCACTAAATACATTGTCCACAGACTTAACATACGATTCAACGTTCATTCCGCGTTAACTTCACTTAGAAACGCAGAGAAAATACTGGCTCGACCAGCATGGACTCGACGTTCCGAAGTCTCTACTGCTTCTGACTAAAATTTCGAGGGAAAAGCACACCTCGAGGCGATACCCGACAGATGGCTCTGGAAACAGTCTACCTTTAGTTGCGTATGTACAATAAGGTTTATAATCGTAACTATTACATGAACAAATTGAACCTTAATAATACTAATGGGAAAACAGAGGGTACGTATGAATCATCAACCAGGTCCCAATACACTACCAAATAAGGTAATTAGAATGACGTAAAATTGAATGTTGGAATGTAGCTTGGCGTCGGAAAGTCGTGCTTGATTCACTGATTCAGCATTACATCAGAAAAGAGATTTTCCAGACTTTCTACACAAAGGAAACTCAAAAAAGCAAATAAGCTTCCAGTAAAATCTAAGAACGCCATTACAAATGCAAATGAGAATCTTTGTTTCACATCATCAAAATATACCAAAATAGCTTAATTTTTTTACAATAAACACTAATTATTCACCACGCTCACATCTCCCGAACGGAATTTCTGGAACTAATACCTGGCGGTGCGTTCGCTCACGGCATTCTCACCAAATGCCTGGCATATGCTGCGACTTGATGCGGCAGCTGACAGGCCCAATTTAAAGTCATACAACAAACACACGCGAACAAGCTGCTTCGATACTTCCATTTTTCTTTTTACACTGGACGAGATATGACTGTTGTGTGTGAGCACCGTGCCTGTATTACTGAAGATCGATGGTCAGACTAACTCCCGATCGCTTGCCAGGCACGTGCGTCATTTCGTTTCTTCTCTGTGAATGCATGATTAATGGGACGTCAAAAACAGCAAAAACTTTTTTGGTTACCTTGTATCTTGCCTCTTGTTCGAAAGATGATTTGGAGAATTTTTTTTTTTTAATTTTTGCAGTTACAGTGCTTGTGTATTATTTATATTACTAGCAAGTTCATGACCAGTTGAATATTACAAAAATATCAGTAAATAAAATCAGATATTTATATAATCTTGTTACCCATTTGTGATCAAGTTTAAATCTCCATTATTAACAGTTACACATTCCTTCTTTCGTTTTATTACATCTGTTTTGTGTTACAGAACTTAAATTTGAGATAATAGTTCCTCATTTCTCTCCCTAATTTGTATCTTTCTACCTCAGAACAAGCAGAGGCATATCGAAACAGTGTATCCAACTACAAGCATACCTTTACTTCTCTCCGTAAGGAACGTCTCACTACAGAACTATCCGATAGGGCGAATCGATTTGCCCGACGAGACCTATTTCATCTTATACGCGTATAGAAGCTGATTTAATATTCATATTCAATTTTTTAGCGGCCCCGAGGGTAACAAGGACAGACATAAGCGGGAAAAAGTGCGTACGTGCTATGGCAACATACACATATACCAAAATATCTTCAAATTCATTGAAACAATCAACGTGAAGTCTTCCATTCATGATCAAGATAGTACAGGCTATCCATAGGCTCTTACAGCAATATCAGAAGTCGTGCAGTGTTACCAACTGATCATAAAATATTGTTTGCAAACGACACTACGTCAAATGTTTACACATTTAGAGTGGATGCCAAGTCAAATATACGTAAGGCAGTGTTGCAATCTTAGGCAGGGATAAGTGGAGAGAGATTGCGTAAAAATGTTTTGTTGGCAGCACTGACATTTCTCTAGTCAGTGCAAGAAAAGCATGTTTTCTGAATGGCTTGCTATGATCGAGGACTTTGAATCAGTCATCATGACAGAAGTTTCCCTTTGTCATCTCCACGAGATGAATGCTGTGATGGTACGTAAACAAACTTTGGTCGCTGGTTTCCTTATATTAGTCTCGGAAGAGTGCTTACAGAAGATGTCATCCCACAGGCTAAAGCCATAACTCCATATTGACGATGATAATGAGTGTTCTTGCCCGCATACAAGCTTCTAACTGGAACCCAGTGATTTCGCCAGACACTGGTAGTGTCACCCCACAAATCCTCGAGAACACCCCACATTTATTATTTCTTTACTGTCAAAAATAGAAAGAAACCGTGCAAAATTCCAATTACTCCCATTTATTTAACGGGCATCAGAATTGGCTTAAGCCTGTGGAACACTTCAGCTTTTCAATTGGTTTAGAATTCGCGTCGGATATTTTCCACAATTCTAAGCAGACGTACCACAAAAGAAATTAACAAAGTTGAAAGACTGCAGAAACAGACAAATAGAACATTTATTCATTTAGCAAGAACTTTCTTCCGCGTAGCTTTTAATGAGAAGTCATTATGTATATACGTTTCATGTCCTAGTGACCTGTGACACGAGAAATTGTCCTTTTTAAAAACACTGCCATAAATTGTCTTGTCCGTTCTGCTTCTGAGGTAATGTTTTAAAAAGTGAGTAGGAATGGAGAAAGGAAAACAGTCTCTCCTGCCATCTTGTGGTTGTAATAATACCTAAACATAACAAACAGAACACATTAAATTCTACTTCGTTTCTTTTTTTCCTTCTTTTAGTTTGTTTGACTTGTTTTCTTTTTTTTTTTTCGTTTTCTTTTTTTATGATGGATCAACGGCCTTCTTTTGTTCCCTGTCTGTGATGAGTCTTCTTCGCCAGCGACTGAGTTGATTATCACTTACCAATGGTAATCGTAACAAGCTAGTCCGAAACAGCGTTGCCAGCTTCCATAAAATTTAATTTAAATACTCCTCTTCAAGGCTCAATCCAAGTAGATTTAACAATAAATAAACAAGTACATAACTTAAAAGTGTGTTTCGTCCTTTAATAATAAGCACCAATAGATATGTTAATGGTATCTTCAACATTGCATTCAGACAATATCTGGATATTATTTTGTTCCAGAAGTGTATAGACACAATATTAAAGTTACTATTAGCAGTTAGGTTTGTCCTATTTGGTTTTGTGTTCAAAAAAGTAATGGCGGCTTTTAGTCAGATAGCCTTAAAATAAATTTGAGGAAGAATGGCTAGGGAACCAAATGGTGCCTGTCGTTCTTAATTTTATATTTAGGCAGGTTTTTTTTAAACATACAGTTAAGAGTACTTTACATTGGTGAGAATGGGAACTGTGTAAGTTGAGTGGTTATAGAGATGTGTTGTCATAAATATTGCTTCCGACGGTTAATAAGGTCATTGGGTTTTGGGACAAGCCAACAAGAAAACACAGACATTGATCATGGACCTTTACGTTATACGTCAAATCGTTTCCTTAGCGGTGGTACCAATGAGTAGTTCGGGAAAAAACTGTCTTTTGAATTTTAAATTTATTTACGGCCTTTAGGAATCTATAGCTCAGGCCTGGATAGGGTAGGGGAAAGGACGCGGGAAGGAGTAGACCGTGGAAGCTTCTGGGCCCATCTGACACTAAATAGTGACAATCAAATTGCAGACAGAGATCAGGCGAATGAAAGATCGTGGAAACTCCTGGGCCCGTCCAACACTAAATAGTGATCATCAAATTGCAGACAGAGATCAGACGAATGGAAGATCCTTGCAGACAGAGATCAGGTGAATGAAAGATCATGGAAACTCTTGGGTCCGTCGCGACACTAAATAATGATAATCAAATTACAGACAGGAATCAGGTGAATGAAAGATCGTGGAAACTCTCGAGGCTCGAGCCTGTCCGACACAAAATAGTGATAACCAACTTGCAGACAAAGATCAGATGAATTAAAGTAGTAATCACGACTCTATTGAGTTTGTGGTTTAGCTCCTTTTCTCAGTAGATGCCTCATTTATCCCCGATATATGAGTTCTTTTTCCTGTCGTTCTTATCAAGAGTCCCGGATTCGATCCCCGACTGGAATAGAAGTATATCGAAGTCCTCCTAAAGCTGTCTCATCCTTAACACATTACCGTAATTTCCATCAAAGGAAGACAATGCCAAACTATGGGTTCAGATTCCCCAGTGCCTTTGAGTCACAATTCTGCTTATGGACACAGCAGCTACCGTCACCAACCCAGCCCCCGTGAGGTAGTGGTTACAGTTGCAAACTTCGCATCGGCACTGGGGGGAGGGCGAGGGGAATACAAAGATTCAAATCCTGTTGCCGGGTATACTGACTGAGGTTTTTCAGGATTTCCATCAGATCCACCAGGAGAGTGCCGGTATCGCACCTAGACAAATGTCCTGGTCGCTCCCCTTCTGCCTTGGTAATAGTGTCCGCCGATGAGTGTAGTAATCTTTCTCATGTGACTGTCTTAATCTATTGTTGCCTGTCTGTCCATAAATGTAAGTTGAAATGAATAAAACCCATCATTACAGTCTGTCATTATCTACTAATTGGCAACATTGCATTGGGTTTTGATTAAAATAAGGCCGGTGAGGAAGATGATAAAAAAAAAGAATGGTTGTTCGTGCACTGAGTGACTTGACTATAACTTCAATAAAAATAAAGAACGAGCGATGATTGTGACTGCACTGGCCTCGAAGCAATTACATCATAAAGCCGTTATGTGCTCCTCGCCCTTTGAGTACAATTACCCATGCTTTATGGGTTTAGTAGACTCTTCTCTACAGCCTACAGACAGATTGTTTCTGGTAATATCATGAATATAAAGGCACTGCCTTCAAATTATAACGTTAAAAACCTTCTTTTTCATTCGAACAGACCAGTAAGGTTATATAATAAAACAGCAAAATATGCAGTTGTTTCTGTGAGCTTGGTTTTCTTCTTCTTCTTCTTTTGTTATTTCTTTATGGAGTACTACCAACTGCTTTGCCAGAAGGTTATTAAGGCATGTAGGAGTCGAGACGTCAGAGTATTATCGCAGAAACAATCTTTTTTTTTTAGGAATAATCTTAGAAACTTTTACAACAGAAGTTTGTTCCACCATAATAAAAAGTTATATTGATTTTCAAAAAGGAAATTTAAAGAAAAAACAGATCCCTGACAACACTGATAATCACAAAAAGAAACTAAAGCGTAACAGTTTTGGAAGTATACCACCTCCTTCTTCAGATTGTATTAACACGACTAAATATAAATAAGGAAACAAGCGAGGAGATCGCTTGTTACTTTAACCAATGTACAAGCAGCACATTCACGTGAGAAAGACGTCATATTTTGGTCGAAAAAATCACGTCAGTGTGCTGAAATATACGTCGCTATTACGTGACATTTTGGTCTTTCAATTGACGTAATTTTATCATGTCTCATCCCGTAGGGTTTTTTTTTTTTACTACATTACATACTATGATTACATCTCGTTTTCAATAGCGACTGCGTGATCCTGGTCTATCTGGTTGTAGTGAAACAGTGAACTTGTCGGATTCAACTGTTTTATGCGTGTGTCGTTGGTTTCTAAAATCTGATTAAAAATGCAAAACACCGCGATCTAACGACTGGTTTGGAAAAAATGGTTCATTTATATGTATTTTTGATAAAAATGCCTACAGAAACTGGAGAGGTTTTACACACATCGTTTGGTTTGTGACATTTACCCGTCATTTCGACGACGTCTTTTGCATCAATTTTGACCAAAAAAATGGTCATTTTTACGTGCGTGTGCTCCTTGGGTACTGACCCCGTGATTGGACAAATAATGATTATGCCAAGTGTGTGGTGTTGCTATGTGTTTAAAGTAACGGAAACAATTTTAAAAATAATGTTATAGAAGACAGGTTGGCAACACTGCCATGTAAAGTGCTTCGAAACGTGAATCCCTTCAGTATGTATCTATTGTGTCGAATAATGTTTCTACCAAGTTTGGCGTAGCTAGGCCTAACGGAATGGAAGCAATTTGAACAATTGAATTTATTAAGAAAATAGGTTGGCAACACTGAAACAGTATAGTAAGCAAGATGGCAATCAATCTGAACTAGTTTAGGGAATACATTTCGAACAACACCTCTACCACTTCTCCACATCTTGTAGTTTTTTAGTTTTAATTTCTGAATTAGGAAAAAGGGAAAACAAATGCAAACGAAGCGATTGTTCACATTAACTTTTCGATTCCATTATTGTTAGAATCAAATCATTGTTCCTAACAATAATTGGTTAAAACTCATTCATAAAAGTTACACCTAAAGATATAAGATTAAGCCCAATCGTGTTAAAAAAAAAAGTGTTGTTGCGAAAATGGACTAGTTGAGACAACGCGTCAATTTCGCTGCTTTACTATTGCAACCGCATGGAACCTGTCCAAACAGATTGTGTCGTATGGTTGCCATGACAACAAACATATGATCACATCACATACTTAAATAGTCCATTCACATGCACGTTTTGCATGTGATTGTGCTAGATACGTTAAATAAGTTTTATTAACTTCAAATACAAACAATCCTCAACTTTCAAGCACTGTGCAGTCTCTTGATGTGAAAATATCCACTTTCTCGTAAAAAAAAAACATTATTATTATGTGTGTTTGTATGGTCGTTGCAGTAATCTCTCTTTTTTTTTCGTACTGATAACGGTATATATGTGAAAGAGTAGTCACACATGTAAGCACATGATACATAATCAATCAGCCAAACAGTCCACCCGCCGTCACTTAAGCGGAAATCATGTGTGTATTTTAGCAACATGTAAAATCCATTTCAAAAGTACCAGGAAGCTTACCTGCCTATACAGGAGACAGCATTATATGTATACACATTTACACAATATATAAGATATTGCACAACTTTTTTTTTTCGCGAGTGGGGGCGCGACATAATGTGTAACGAGTGTGTATGTATATCTGAGAGAATTGAAGCATAAAATTTAAAAGCTAACGACCTATTATGTGTGTTTGTGGGTACATGGTTGCCAGGCTCAGAAAAATTAACTTTTATTATTATTATTTTGTCTTCTTACAGTTTTGTGCTGCTCGATTGTCTGTAAGACAGGCTAGATCCTAAACGAAACCAAATACAGATATATTGGCTCCAGATTTAGGTTCAGTAACTTGCATTTAGCAAGCAAATTGCAATTTCGTGACGATACAAACTTCCTTTTTGTTATACATTAAATTCAGAAAAGCGGAATATTTCATCTCTTTACAGCGGAAATAGAAGCCACTCTTTTCGAGCAGATTTTTCAATCGAAAAGAGTGGTATCCAACGAAACGCTCTTCGTTTTGAGTAGAAAATGTGATCTTTCTGGATGGGATTCCGATGTTTTATGGATGTAATTTATTCTTCAAACTTGAAAGAGCGATTTCTTGTCTCTCTAGAGTGGTTCACAGTGCATCATCAGTACTAGTCAAGTTTGTTCTCCACCATTACCGACCGCAAAGGTTATCGAAAGACAAAGTCTCTCTCTGAAGTTAATCGCGTTTAATTGAAAAGATTTCAACGTTAAGACCAGATAACTTTTTCCAGTGACAAAAATATACCAGAAGATGTCAGGAGTAATATTTTAACGTTCTTCTCAAGTAGATGATGAGACGAGGGAGACCGTTTCGAAGGCTTCCTTTCTCAGTTGGCCATGTAGCCTAGGAGATAAGACATTGGAACTCTGGCCGGAAGGTTCAAACCCCACAGACGTCAAATATCCCCCCCCCACTATTTTCCTTTTTCTTTGTTACTTGTTATCAATAAATACTTTCTTTTACATTTTCAAGATTTTATCTGAATATATGTTAATTCATCTGAAAAACAACGTTACCATCGAAAATAACTACCATCCTCTTTTGAGTGGAAATTTCTCATCTTTTCTCTAAGTTGAAATTCCGCTCTAATAGAGTGGTTCCTCTTTACGCTTTCGTAAGATGAAATATTCCGCTATTTGATTGTCATGTTCACTAACGCCTAAACAAAACAGGTAGAGCGAAACTGACTTCAGATTTGCTTATAGCAACTTCTATGTACTCTGTTGCTTTTTCAAACATTTGACGCCACAATCTTTTCTTACTTAAGTCGTATACTGCATGCAGTTCTATGAAGTTGGACATATGCAGCTCGAACAACCCGTACTGCAAAAGTTAACTCTGGCTGTTTTCTGTAATATCCTCCCTGCTAAATATGAACAAACATGAAGCTAGTATTTTATGTGCCTGACAAAATATCCCCCCTTGCGTGCGATTACAGATATCGAACTTTCATGTAATTGAATTCTTCAGGTTAAAGATGTGAAATTTGCGCTGCAATGGTCTGACTCAAACATGCCTAAAGGTCATAAATAAATCCAAATTTGTTCCCTCCGGAGACACTGGTTCTTGTATAACGACAGTGAGACAATCCTCATCTCCGTAACATCAGGAAAATTTCGGCAAAAATATCTATTCATCAAAAAGTCGTCATATTGTCCAGATTTTGCTCCCGAAGATAATTTTTGTTCCTTTAAATAAATAAAATAAAAGGGAAACGATAAAGAACACCCTAAAAGTTGTAACAAATCAGCATAATTTGATTAAGAAAATAATGAGTTGCAGAAGCGTTTTCCAAAACTCGTTTAAAATATTTATGAAAAAAAAAATAAGTTTGCTTACTTTTAAAAATTGTGCTAAAAAATAATTTTGTTACCAAGGGTTTAGACAGCCAAAGTCCAGCTATAAATATCAAGGAAGTTTTGATATGGTTTGTAATTTTTAAAAAGCACTATCGTAAATTACGTGACTCACTTTGTGTAAGTTCGATTGCTGATATCTTATAGCCGCGAACCAAGTTTGTTTCTCTTCAGATGTAGTTTGGGTTTCACTGACTCCTAATGCGCTAGTGCTGCCATCTACCGTAGCACTAGGCTACTACAACTTCTGTTTAGATGTCAGCACAGGTCCAAAAGATTATGGATAACACATTTTAAATTTACGTTTTGCTTCTAGCCTCTAGATAAGATTTTTTTTTAACTTTCCAGTTCAATTTTTCAAAAAGCTAGTAGTTCTAAATATTGAACGTATCCTGGAATGTTAGACAACACTGAGTCACAGTAAAAGCTGGTGTGTTGCAGTATGTCCAGGTGTTCTTCTATCTTGGATTTCTATGTAATATAATTATATCGAACTCAGCGCCGTTCAGAAACCTCTAGATATGAAGTTTCACGAAAATAGAACTTGTATTAATCACACAATATGCGTTTGTCTCCGGTATTATCATATTGCAATGATACAGGATGGTGGGATGTCAGAGCTAGGAATTGAAATTTTCATTTATGTCCTTTCGGCAAGGCTCAAACCGATCAGAGCTGGGCATGACAAATTTTCCGTAGAAATAAAAACCGGAAAATTCAGGATGGAAACGGGATATTCGCCTGAAAACAAACAAACAAAAAAAAAACTAAAATTTTCCTCGGAAAATGGAAATGTATTTTCCAGAAAACGAAAAATATCCCCGAAAACGGAAAACAAGTGTTCCCGGAAGACGGAAACAACATATTTCGGAAAACGGGGACCAGAAAATATTTCCGGATTCCAGAAGACTATTTTTTCGGAAGTGTCAAGTCCCTAGTCAGAGTGAATACGCATATGTTCAAAACTCTTGAAGCAGTCAGTTCACCGTCGATAAGTATTGGTATTGGTAGGCCGTATTGGTAGGCTGGAGTTAGGCCGCTACGAGGTACTAGTATTGGTAGAGCAGAGTTAGGTTGGTATTAGGTTTTCTGTCAACGTGTAACATTGAAGTTCTGTTGTTGTTTGAACCGTATCCTGAGCAGTCAATAAGTAGTAATTCAATATAATGGGCAGAACCATGTATCTATTTACATGTAGGGGTTTAATATGGTGAATCTTATGTAGTCGCCGTGGCTCAGGCCGTGTCTGACTACGAATCGGGCGGCTCGGGTTCAAATCTCGGTCAGGACACTGAGGACTTTTCTCGTAGTGTTCCCATGCCTGGCGCTCAGCCTCCTATTAAATTGAGTACCAGTGTCTCCTTGGTATTCCTGGCCACTTCGGGAGGTCGAGAGTACGTGGAGCGCTACCTCCACATTCCAATGCGGCGTGCTAAAGTTCTTTTGAAGTTTTCTTGCACATGTAAATTGCGTGATGTATTATCGCAAAGAACTGTATAAACCTATGTAACACTAACACATATGAAATTTAACAAGAAATGTCCAGTTGTTACCTGTGTACCAAAATAAAATACTTATTCATCAAGTTTAGATAACACTGAAGTGCTTTTCAGAGCTGAAACTGGGTCACTTTTAGCGACCCGGCCTGACTCGAACATGGGTGATCCGGTCCAAAATATGACCGGATTGATCCGATCGAGTTACGTACTTTGAAGCTGAAGGTAACACCACCGGTCCCGGTCATCCCTGAAAGAAACACTTTTCAAACGCAACACTATATTAATAAAGGAAGAATTAAAACTCTACTTTGTGACCTTTGCCCTCCGAGTCAATGGGTCAAAATCAGGTCACTGGGTCTCATTCATAAACCCGGTGACTCGACCCAAAACATGACTCGGTGACCCGTTTCAGCTCGGGTGCTTTTATGTTGGTCAACTATTTAGGCAAGATACCAGTCGTCTTGTGATTAATCGCTATTTTCAAGTCTACGAAGCATTCTATAGAATTGTTGATCTATTTATTATAATCTACATTGTCGCAACTTATCTATCATCCCTGACCTAATCTAACCTAATTATGTGTTGGAACGATTGGGTTAGGACGATAACAGATATTTACTGGGTAGGCGAGTTCATCCGTCTTTCTATTATACACAAGCAATTGAGATGTTAACTGGACTTTTTGGACATATCATCCATCATAAATATTTATCTTATTTCGAAATACTTCTAAACTATCCATCATAATGGCTGACAGGGCAAGTGCTGATTACGAAATTCCCGAATATTTCGCAAAACAAAACAAAAAAATATGTATAGGCCTTGCAACACTGCGTGTGTTGTAGGGAGAGAGAGATAAAGTGAGTCAGCCAAGAGAAAGAGGGTACAAGTGAGCCTAACGACATGAGTTTTATGTGGAAACTCTCCCATGTGACAAGAACTGAAAACAGACGGAGAAATAAAATTATTAAAAAAAAAACTAGGGGTGTGGTGTGAGTGCACATGTCGTATAGTTTTGGTTCATTCGTTCATTGTTACAGTTGAACACTGCTCAATTCTCTTCCGTCTGTTACATAACCGTGTGTGAAGTAGTTCACCAGAAATTATCATTTTATTCGTACGTTTAAATGACTTTAAAAAGCTTGTTAAAACTTAAAAGCAGGTGTCCTTGATGCATTTTTATTTTAAAAATTATTCAACGAGATTGCTGAATATATCCATATTTATATGTGTTGTAATTAACTGAGAAACCAATTATACAAGATATATGTGTCAGCTGTCTTGTAATCAAGGGGTCCAGGATTCGATTCCCGGTGGGGATACGTGTAGTTCCGAGCCCACGTTAAACTGTAGATCACGTCTTTAGTCCTTAGGACGTCATCTTCATCCGACGAAAAGCAATGGTAAACTACCATCGGTTCACCTTGTCCAGTGACCTTCGGGTAGAACACCAATCATCATCAGTAAAGCTCGGAAGTTCAGGGAATTATTTTACTTGAAATAGGCTGGCAAAAAGGCATTTATTATTGCTGAAATAGGCACTCAGAAAAGGCGCTATAATTTTTAAGAATATGATTTAACCTCATTTCATTAATATCCTATATTATTAAGCATATCATTCTACACTACATCACGATGTTGTTTGTTGGTTGCACATCACCCCAAGTTGTTTCTTCGTACACATATTAAACCTTCTGTCTCTGAGAACTGTTTTCACTTTTGAAAATGATCTCTCAGTGTCCACAGAAGGAAGAGGAACATAAGATAGTATTACTGACGGGTTCATATAATTGCAGAGTCACATGCAATAAGCAGTTAACTCCAATTTCTGTGAAAATGAGATTACGATACCAACTGACAGTTCAGAAGCATCCACATTTGATGTGTTAAAAGCAGGAATGTGCACTAGTTCTCAAGGCTGCTAATCAAGGCTGCCTCTCGCCTTTCTTAACTACCAGGTCATCAGCCAGTGACAGGTCACCAGAGATTCAAAAAATACTGAAGCAATGAATGGTGACAGTAATTGGGAGGTGATACACGAGGTAAGCCCAAATACTTAAAGAATCACCCCTAGTCACAATTTTCTCCTCCTGAATTCACGGTTAGAAAACAGTTTAAGGCGACGAAAGTAGCGTTGCTGTATTTTTGTTTGTGTTTAACGGTGTAGATCACCTCCGTCACCTTGGTACGTACTTTCCATTGATTTACATGGGAATTGTATTACTCGTCTTATATCTTTCAGGAGCATACTTTTAACTTCTGTTTTCGCCCAGTTTATCGTCATGTTCTCTTTTACTCATGCTATTTTATAGAAATACAATATTTTATACACGAACAGTATTATTTCCCGTTAACATATTGCAAACTATTAATGCATTATACTTATATATTTGAAGAAATTTCACGAACCATAATTATACAAGAGTCAAAATAACCACCAAGACAAATTGTGTGAAAGCAGAATTTAAATATTCTACTTCCGAGAGGCATAAAATGAGTAAAACAATTCCCGTCTAAATCAATGGCAAGGTCATACCAAGAAGGCTGGGTGATCTAGACCGTTAATGCCAAAAATAAAACAAAAATGGCTGAAATCATTAAAAGCCAGAAAAAGGTATTATGTTTAGAAATAGGCAACAGAAGGTAAAATAGGCAAAAAAAAAAAAATGAAAACCCCTCTTTAAACGCTCCCACAATGAGTAAAAAAATTTACCTATTATTTATATGCTAATAATTCGCAACGAAAACGAAAAGGCATTTTGCCATCCTTCCGGGCTATAATCACATCATACACTGTTAAACATTTTCGGCCAGTGCCATGTGACGCGTGGTCGAGCGGAGGCGTTTTTCTTTCTTCTTTTTCTGGAAGAGAGCGTCAAAACAAAATAGATATTCCAAGAAATTTGACTGTTTTCTTGGAATAAGAGAATTTTAGAAGTTGTTTGAGAGTTATTGAAGAGGTACGTGGGAACTTTTGACGGTCGAAAGCTTGATAGCTACCCAATCAATTAGTTCTGGTCTGAAATCAGAAGTTCCTTTTCTTAGATTGAAGAACATTCTTTATTTGCTTATAGAGATTTTATAAATTTTGAGTTTGTGAGCTGAAAGTAAGACGTTTAGGCTTTAGAAACAGTTTCTATCTTTGAATGAAAGAATGTAGCAGTTCAAGGTGTTATAGGTCAGGAGTTTTGCCTTATGAGTGTATGTTTTTAGAGAAATGTTGTGAAGTTGGGAATTTAGGAAAGGCAAAGTTTCGGCCAGACGAGAAGTCACCATGGCTACCATGACGGCGACTTGGAACTGCAGGCAAGCTTCGACGGTGGTGATGGTGGTGGAGCTGCACCTCTACAGCTCTTGGTGGTCAGTGAGTGTTCGAAGCCCGGCAACCGACTTACAGTAAACTTCGGAAAGACCAGACACAGGTACCAGGAGTAACGAGGTATTTAGGTCGTTGAGGATTTTAGCTTTCTGTAGGTAGGATTAGCTTGGTTTTAGGAAAGCGACGCAAGCGCTATGCAGAAGGATTCGCTTAAGGTTACATGGTTGTGTCTGGTGGTGGACTGGTCTCTGAATTTCCTAGTCTCAGAGTCCATCTTTTGTACTCCAACTTTCCCGTAGTTCTCGAGATTCTCGGAGAGGAACGAGATATCTCTAGGGCGGAGTTGAACTGTCTCTGTTTCTTCAATTATACAATAATTTGGTAATTGGGTGGATACGATTCTAATCGTGAAGATTGGATACGTAGTGACGTCATAGAGACAGTCCCTAGTCAGCTGGATGTAAGTCTACTTTGCCGAAGGGCTCGTTCTACTTTGCCGAAGGGCTCGTTAGCGAAGTCTAGTAGTGACTTGCGCATGCGTACTTACTTCTGGTTCGTTACTTCCGTAGACGCAAGAAGAGGTAAAGCTAGAAAACTCATACTCCGGTATCTTCCACTTGTGGTCATTGGATGATCCTCAATTTGTAGTGGGAGATTATGGTTCTCTTCTAAAAGTATTCCTTCATTGGCCTGGTTTTGCCTTATGCATAGTGGAGTAGGAATCATCTCGTGGGAAATAGGTTTTGGAATTTTGGGATTATGTGTCTTGAATTTCAAATGTGTTTAACGTGCCTGTATCTTACTGTTAACTTCTACATCTTTGGAACATTACAATACGGGAAACATAAATTTGATTCACATCTTAGCATGGTAGGAGGTTACATTGGTTACACTCAGAACAAGAAGTTTACAGATAAAAGAATCTTGGTAACACAATACAATTTCTGTATGGTTGACACTTGTAACATATGAACGTTGTATACCTATAGTTATATCTTGCTCAAAGAATCTCTGTATTGGATGCAACGTAGGAAAATACAAATCACACAAAAATATAAATTTGACATTTCCTCCAGTGAGACATATCCTTTCTTATTTCAAGGATTATTTTAACAATAGATACACAGAATGAAGAAAGAAACAAAAAAAAAAACATAAACGTTGCATTTATGAAAGAAGTATAAAAAAATATCATTTCCGAGAAAGCTCAAATATATGTTCGTGGGAAAGGGTTGATTTCAATCGAAAGGAAGAGTTTATACCGAAAGCAAAAGTGACTAAACTGTCCTTGACTATATGAATTGAAATGGTTAAATTAAGTCCAGAACAAAATTATGACTTCGATGCTGTTTTGAAATATAAAAGAAAAGGGGTTTCTTTCTTAGATACGTGGATAGGAACAGAACGAATGAATTACAGTCCTCCTGGGGTGTTTCCAGACTCTACCTGAGGTTGGGGAGAAAAAAGAAAGAAAAAGAGAACTTTCATTTTCTTTCTGGAGTTGACATTGAAATAAAAAGCAAAAATAACGTTCAATTGTAGTTTGTAAGTGAAGAAGGAGAAAACAATTCAAATTGCAAAGAAAAAATGAGGGTGCAATTTGAGCTTACTACACTTGGAAAAAGTCAGGCAACTAGGCTGAATGGAACGTGACTAACTAAAATCCGAAACCCTTCAGTTTCCAAAAATATTCAAACAAAGAATACTTAGAAATTTTCTTGACAATTATGTAGTTTCACAATTTATGTCTCAATAATAGGCTTAATGTACACTTGCATAATAGTGGAGAAATTTTGGATTGCTTGAATATGTTTGGAAACTGAAAGGTTTCGGATTTTGTTAGTCACGTTCTATTCAACTCTGTTGCCTTACTTTTTCCAGGACACTGGGCGAAAATTTTTAACAGTGTATGTGCCAGCACACATAGATAAAGAGAAAGGGGTCTTGCTCAGTCGCAAGGGATCGAAGTAGTGACGTATTTAGTGAGTGGGTCTGGACCTCCTTTCACTGAGCGGTTGTAGCTCAGTTAGTGCAGCGTTGTCTTCGTATTCGGGAGATCTCGTGTTCGATATCAGCGGTCGACCTTTCTGACTGAAATTTTCCAGGGTTTTTCCTCAGTCACACCAGGCAAATGCTGGAATTGTACCTTCAACTTATGTCCCGGCCGACTCCTTCCTGTATTCTATCCCCTACCCCACCCCCATGGATGTAAATACGGGAGACGGATCTACTTCTAGCGACCCGAAATTGAAGCCAGTACAAGCCATGAGTACCTGGCAGGTGGAATTGATTAAAAGAAAAGCAACTGAACATCACGTTTCGTACAATATCATATTTAAAATATTGCAATCTTCCTCCTCTCTTTCTTAGCTAGATCTTCATCTATTCCTTGCTTCCACACACCCAGGCATAGGCCCACCAATAAGACGCAAGTAAATCTCAATTCACCAGGCAAGATTAATCGAAAACAGGCGTCAAGTTGACCCAGCTTAATTGTATTGGGTCAGTCAATCCGTCTACCGTATTTACATTCATGCCCTGTTCCGACCCGAGCCTCAAGCAGTGATTCCGGCAGACCCTCCCTGTGGGGGTGTTACCCCCCAAAGCACCCGAACTTTAATTTTTTTAGGTCGAAAATCGATTGAAACCGTGCAAAACTCCACTTATACACACTCCCAATTTTGATTTTACACCCCCAAAGTAAAAATCCTGGCGGAATTCCTGGCCACAAGTGCCTAAAGGCCTTAACTTAAAAAAAAACTATTCTAGGTCATCATCGACATTCAGTACCGTGACATGTACAAATCAGTATCATTTTTGGCGCAAAGGTTTATGTAAAAGACAAGGCCAAACTTTGGCAGGTAATCAATGACATCAAAACACGAAAATGTGACGTTATTGGGACGTCAAAGTTGCCAACCTGATATAGATCTAAAGTATTATTTTTTTTAATTGCACTACGCAGGTTAATTGGATGTGCAATTCCCTCTAATGAAGATAAACATTATTATTATATGAAACAGTAAACAGTGTTGGGAATTGTCCAAAATTCACGAGGTGAAGTAATGAAAATCTTGTTGGGAGACGGATTATCCGGACAATGTGATAATTTGACTGAAATTGATTCTAATCGATTAATTGGGCCATAAATAGTGTGTATACGAAGTTTGGTCCACGGCGATCCACTGCTCGCAGGAATAGAGGGGCTGAAAATTGTTGGGGGAAGGCAACCACGGAGTGGTACGAAATCACTTAATTCAAAGACTTATTTTATGCTCCAGCGTTCTACGCCCGTAAGGTTATTTTTCGGGTGTATTTACATAAATATTGAGCTCGTTTTTTGTCGCCGGAGAAGCTGCGAGAAATAAGAAAGAAAAATAATATGGAAGATGGTGTTGCTAGTGCCGTTTAAGTATGCGATAGAAAGGTTTCTGAGCAACTGGAATCTGAAACGCGTAGCAACACTGATTTCTTTGGCCGAAAAGTATATTATCAATATTTTGTAAACATTCCTTCTCGTGTTCTCTAAAATACAAACGCATGATCCAGAGTACGCGACAGCAGATTGACGAAACCATAGCTGCCTCATTTGGTCCCTTGTTTTAGAGAACGATCTGTTTTCACTTCTCTCATTTACGCACGTAGAACGTTGGAGCATAAAAGGGCCCTAAAGCGGTTAATGAGTGTCATATTTATCATTCATCATTACCATAATTCAATATGTCTATTTATTTAATGTTATGAATTAACTTTTCTGTAGGGACTCCTAAAAATTTTAAATTTACAGGAGAAATAAAAAAATTCCAACGTGTTTGGAAGTGTTGAAACTCAAAATATAACGAAATTTCGAGTCATGGAAATATAAAATGAGGGCGTAAGGGCTAAAAATACCCGGGACTATTTAGCTCCTCGCACGTTGTTGGGGAGGGCAGCACATGGAGTGAGTATTAAGCATCATGTGCATCGCTTATAATGAACATAAATCTAAGCTGACTTTAACTAACCTGTCTTCACTCGCTGTCGCTGACTCGACATTATGTCCGTGATTTTTTTTTTTAGCCAAATACGTGCCATTCATAGCACGAAGTGTCGCCATTAGTGTTCTTCCGCATGTCGCCAGGTATCGAGCGGCCGTGGCTGCGATTTTTGAGGGCATTTCCTCAGTCACACCAGGTAAATGTCGGGATTGTACCTTCAACTTAGACCCTGCCTACGCTTTTCTGCATCTTTTCTCTTCCCCTATCCCAGCCTAAGCTTTAGATGCCTGAAAGCCATAAATAAAATTCAAACTGTCGCTATTTTACTTTGTGCTGATTAACTCGAGTGCGTATTTAACGAAATAATAACAACACGTGGCTTTTCGTAATATTTTTGTATTGCTGGTTGTCGCTAGGCGTTTATAAAATAATGAAAAAATAACTTTGGTAAATTTTGTATTTTGGGAACATTTTAGTAACTAAAGACTTCGGCCCGTCTCGTTTACATGAGTCGTTAAGTTTCTAAAGTTCACAAACGTCCATTCCGAAGCTAAACTCGAAACCGAAACCTTGAAAACCTTAGCCTGACGCCTCAGACCACAAGACGATCACGGTCGGAATGTTTATAGAAGTGTCTGTGTGAATTATTTACAAGAAAATATATTAATATAGATCGTAAATATGGCTCAATAGGTGACCGAATCAGGGAAACCAAAAGTAAACTTTATCCCATGTTTTTCAGCA
>JAGDQP010011307.1:29239-53328 GCA_022664845.1 Lepisma saccharinum
TAACCAATTGCTCTTGCAAAATGAACTGTTTACCAGATAAGATATTGATTTTAGTATAGCGTTTAATATATTTACGAGAATGAGGTCAAGTATTTCATGAAAATATTAAACAGTTTCGGGAAATCAAGTACATATAGTCTATTCTTTGTATAGTAACAGAAAATCAATGTCGATATGCTTTATTGTAGACCACTATAAAGTCTACTATAAACTGTGTAATATGTGAGAACATACAGATGCTTATCAGAATAATGGAAACACCTGTAGTTGGCAACACGTCAGATGTATGGGTTGGCAGTGGTGTCGTGGCGACCGCAGCGCCGGACTGCTGGTGGTGGTGTGTTAGGTCGGTCTCCATACTACGTCAGGCGTCGTGGAACAGGAGTGTGCAGTGGCTGCAGCAGACGGAGGTAGTGTAAAATGGGAGACCTCTCAGAGTTTCAAAGAGGGCAAATTGTTGGTGCGCGGTTATGTGGAGTGAGTGTGACGGCAGTGGCTAGTGTGTTAGGTGTGTCGCCAGGGACAGTGTCGAAGGTGATGACGGCCTACACAACACACGGGAAAACCACATCGGGGAAGCGGAACAGTGGGCGGAAGAAAAGCATCAGTGACAGGGCACGCCGGGTATTAAAGCGCATTGTCACGCGGAACCGTCGTGCCACTGCGGCGCAAGTGACGGAGGAACTCAATCAGCACCTCCCCCAACCTGTTTCGACAATCACAGTCCGCCGCGAATTACATGACATGAACTTACGGGGTCGTGTTGCACGGGCCAAACCTCTCATCAGGGACCAGAACGCTTTAGCACGCCGCAAATGGTGCCGCGACCATGCAACTTGGACCGTTAACGACTGGAAATGTGTGGTATGGTCGGATGAGTCACCATTCACCCTATTCCAAACCACGGGCCGTGTTTATGTGTGGAGAACGCCCAAAGAAGCGTATGATCTGCAGTTTCTCCGCCCAACTGTGAAACATGGCGGCCGCACGGTGATGCTGTGGGCCGCAATATCATGTTTTTCATTGGGTCCTGTGGTCACACTTTGCGGACGCATCACTGCCAACGATTATGTCGCAATTTTAGGAGACCACTTGCATCCTATGGTCCGGATGTTGTTCCCGGACAATGACGCCATATTCCAGGATGATAATGCACCCATTCACACAGCTGGAGTTGTTGCAGCGTGGTTTGAGGAACATCGGGATGAAGTTCAACACCTCCCCTGGCCCGCCCAATCCCCAGATCTCAACATAATTGAACATCTGTGGTCCATCTTGGAAACACGACTCCGGCGACGATTTCCACCTCCATCCTCTCTCACAGAACTGACCGATGCCCTGCACGAGGAATGGCGTAATATTCCACTTGCTACCATTCACGACCTCTATGTCTCCATCCCACGTCGCATCAAGGCTGTTCTGAAGGCGAAAGGTGGCCCGACACCATATTAATCTGGTAAGTTGCACTTTCGTTCAGGTGTTTCCATTATCCTGATAAGCATCTGTAACTATTCTTTTTTAAATACAAATCCACATTAAAAACATATTTAGCGTTTGTGCCATCTAGTGGCTATCATCTATTTCAAAACACCATGTTGACTAGCTTTTTTCTTCCAGAATGTATTCGTTATACAGCGTGTCCGTAAAATAATGGCGCAATATTTGAGAGGTGATTATATACTTGAAAATAAGTTAATTTGAAAAATATAAAATCTAAACGTGCATACTTTCGGAGCTGCAGGAGTTCGAAGTAAGGCGACATCATCACAAATGACGTCATATCTAAGAAGTGTCGGCTTAGCAAACACAATGAAAGTAGTACCCAATACACCTACTCAAGTTGTATATGATTAGCGGATGCAGATTAGATTGTGCCGAGATGTGACGTCATTTGTGACGAAGGTGCCTTAAGTTTAAACGCATGTAACTCCAAAACGACGCATTTTTCGAATTTAAATTTGATATTTAAGGCTTTAAGACAACTTTGTGTTTAGACCACATTTTCCGAAATGTCTTCAAAGGAACATTTTTTTAAGTAACTAAACACCTCCCGAAGTTTTCCCTATTATTTCAAGGATAAACTATATGCTGTGTATATTATGTACGTACGTTCTAATAAATGTTTTTTCTTCATATAAGTACTTATCTCGAAAGTTGGTTTTGGAAGAGGTCCACGGGTTTAGGGGATGTAAGATCTGTCTCGGTATGAAATGTTACAAAGCCTAATTCTGAATAAAAATTCTGAATTCTGAATAAAACTACGATTTTTAGGAGTGTCACGTTCCTGGTCTTCATACGAGACATAAGTGATATTCAACGTCAGAAGCAATAACGAAGTAATTACAAAATATAGAAGAAAAACATATTTATATTGTTTAAAAGGGGCGTCTTAATTGAAAATGTTATGTTAGAAAATTATGA
Organism: Lepisma saccharinum; assembly: GCA_022664845.1. Classification (NCBI taxonomy): domain Eukaryota; kingdom Metazoa; phylum Arthropoda; class Insecta; order Zygentoma; family Lepismatidae; genus Lepisma; species Lepisma saccharinum. The sequence continues at coordinate 31,661 of JAGDQP010011307.1, forward strand.
TTATAAAAATACTTTTTTTTTATAAAAACTTTTTGAAAACACACTTTTCTTAAACAATTCGTACTGAAAAGTAAAAAATATTTTTTATGCATGACTGAAAAGAAAAACATAGGGCGCTCTCTCATATATATAGTCACTTTATAAATTCGTGAATTCACGCCCCCCATGTTTTTCTTTTTAGTCATGCATAAACAAAATTATTTATTACTTTTTGTAGGAATTATCAAGAAAAGTATGTATTTAAAAAGCTTTTTTAAAAAATAATGTTCAAGTTATTTTGATGTTCGGATACTTTTTCTCAAGCTAATGATTTGTGACCCAAAGCCTAAAGTGTTCTGCAACCAGTCAAAACCAATATCGTTGAAGGCTAGTATTTATTTTAGGATAAAGAAGTTCGTATTAAAAAACTTATAAATATATAGAAATATATGAATGTAACTATGGAATATTGTATTGTCATCGGACTTACGTCGCAATGCAAAATTTCATCTTTGTATGACGTCGAGAAATGAGTTAGATTAACGTTGCAAGATTTGAGGACACCACGAACCATTGTGAACTAAAGAATAGTCTGTAAAAAGGAAAAATAATAATGTATGCTCTTGTATGCATTATTTTTAATGATCCTTAACAGAGATGCGGCGATGATTAACAAAGTGTGTCGTGAATAATCGAAAATGATCAGTCGATACGCAGTTGATGTTGCAACTGCACACGGTCGAAAATTCCCCTAGTGACATCACGTTTTTTGTAGTATGTAAAGTGGAGATTGGACTGGAGTTTACTAGCATAATCTAGTTTAAAAAAACTTAACCACCGGCGTTACAGACCGATAGGTCCTGAGCCTGCCCCAACGCCATCTGTCCGCGGTTGGTGGAACTGCTTCCACCTCTGTGACGGCAGTGTGGTCAGCTCTGCGCGTCACCTAGCCACGAACAGGCGTATTAGGGGCTTTCTAGACCGAGTGGCCGTCACGTCTTTATTCACGTGACTCCCCAGTTTTCCTCACGACGCTGGGTGGACGCCGAAAAGTGGGACTCCAGCCGGGAATTGAGCCCGGGACCACACGGACATGAGTCCAACGCTCTAACCACTAGACTATGAAACCCCGTAGCATAATCTAGTGATGTTCCAATTTTCGATATATCTAATCGATATTTCAAAATATCGAAGCTCCTATATTGATATTTGATATATCGATATTTCGTATTTCAGTTTAATATTTAAATTGATATTTCAGTATGATATTCCGGTTCCATACTTAAGTTCGATATATCGTTAAATATAGATATTCAAAAATATCGAATACCCCTAGCATAACCTAGTGGAAATATCTGACGCCAGGAAGCCAAAATTGTTTAAAAGCACTGCCATCTTCTATAATCCATTAGGGTCTATTGTAAATTAAATATTATATATTGATGTGCTTGATTGGCAGATGCGATCTAAGTCCGTCAGAAGTCAGAGGAATGACATCTCTCGACGAGTATTCTTCCGGGAAAGTGTTTGGTTGTGAATGTAGTGAGCAGGATTATATTCAAAACACCATCTCAGTATTCACCTAGTGAAACTGACTGAAAATACTGGAAAACCTCAGCCACTATGCCTGGCAGTTGGACTCAAAAATGCTGGTCCCCGATCCGAAATTCGCAATCCTAACTACTGGATTAAAGGAGCTGAGTGTCGTCATTACACGTTAAATAAATAAAATACCTAATGAGAAATAGGTGAGGGAAAAGCATTACAGAATGTACCAAAGATCAAAGAAAAAACTGGTTAGAACATGCTCAGAAATTGTAATAGATAAGGTTAAACTCGCTTTCAGGAACCTCACAATATCAGTGTTGCTAATTTAATAGCTTGATAGACACACTTAGCTATTCTGAGTCCTAATTTAGCCACTAAAGGCTATTTTTTCTATTGTTGTCAGTGGTTTAGCTATTTTCCCAAATACTGGTGCTATAACACTGCCAGCTTTTTTCCACTGATGGACGTTTTACACACTTTTAGATTGAAACTTAATTATTTTTTAATTGTTCAATTTCGGCAACACTGGACATTATCGACAAAGTACCTAATTATCTTATAAATAAAGCTTAAATTCTAAGCGTGTGTCTATTTGCTATACATATTCACACTGTTGGTTCAAGCTGGACCACTGTTTCGACCATACACTGCATATCTGATCACATTCGATCATGGAGTTTTTGTCTGGACTCAAATTATTTACCCTTGGGATATTTTGATACCCCCTAAATTCTGTCTTCCTGTTGAATTTGATTATTTAAAAAAATATATATGGCCTTAGGCATCTAAGGCTCAGACCAAGAGAGCAGAAGGGAAAGGATTCGGGAAGGTGTCAACCAGGGCCTATGTTCAAGGTGCCATCCCGGTATTTGCCTGGTGTCACTTACGGAAACCCTGGATAACCTCAGTCGGAATGATCAGTCGCTGGGATCGTAGCCACGACCTCCCGACGCCAACGCTTTACCACTGAGCTACGGCAGCTCTGTTCTGTTTTCCTGTGTATACAACAAAGGATATTACATATATATGTTAACGTTTTTATTTCATCTCTTATTTGCTGTTAGATTACGTTGTTTACAGTTAGATTAGACTACTTTTAGCTTCTACTGCTGTACTAAGATTCTTGAGGATCTGTATTTTACTTAATTTATTCAAGTTTCAGATAAATTGTACGGAAATCCTTGACTCGAAAGCCTATAGACCTCAGGATGGCGGAGACGAAAGCGCGCTTGCTTCCTGTATGCGTGGTCACGGGCTCAATTCCCTCCGCGGTCGATTGAACGCAGTGATTCGGAGTCCACTTTACCAAAACCTGTTAGTTCCCGTCGTTAGAAGATCATCAGCTCGTTAGGGACGTTACTAGCAATTGAATAAGATCTTGTCTTCCGGGCGGTTTTTGTTCAATTAATGTATCACGTGGTCAACGCAATGACGCGCCATTTCTGCTATTATGCAGCTTTCAACATCAGAATTCACTACTTAGTTCATGTGGATCCCCAATTGCCATCACGTTGATGCTTTTTTTTAAGTGGGAGAGTTTAATAAGCAGCTTGGACATATTCGTAACTTTTCCTTTTAGAAAGAGAGTACGTTTTGAAGTGCATGTTCCGAACGAAAGAGGAAGTGTAAAACTTCTCCTGAAGAAGTGATCTTTCAATATAACACTGGTTATGATTACACCAAGGAAGAGGATATGTTCTAATAGAGGATATGCGATTTCGTCAAGAACATGAAGCCAAACGTCACAGCTTAATACCGCCCAGTTAGCCCACTTACTCCAATCAAAAACACTGCTTTTGGATAACAAAGATGGTTGCAAGCTCTGTAGTTGTCTGCTAACCAATCAGGCGCGTCGCTTTGATCGATGTTCAGTTGTTTTTTACTTCACTTTCTCGCTTGGGCATGAAATAGCTATAAGCAAATCCTGTATTAGAACATCCTTGGATTATACTGATCTAAAGGTCTTGCACAGGCCTCATATTTTCACATTTTTCCAATTCCAAAAATTAAACAAGAGTCAAAGGAAGAAAAGGAGGATAGTAAAATGTACTTTGTAGTGGTCTCGTAGTCAGAGACTAAAGATAAAAATAGATGGCGACACGTGACGTGGTAGCATGAACTACAATGCGTAAAGGAGTAAGTCAAGAATGCTGTCCAAGGCTAGATTTATTTAATATACGTATTGGAAGATATTGGAAAGATATACTTCAATAGCGAAAGAAGAATTACAGTTGGTGGAAGAAAATTCAAATGCATTAGATTTGCAGATGATATGGTTCTTGTTGCAGAGAATTCATTATCACTTTAGGATATTAAAACAGCTAAACAAAAGCTGTGAGGAACATGGAATAAAGAGGACCTACAACGGAGATATGAAGTGTTACAAAAAATGAAGCTGAGAAGAGACATGATGAAAGAGATATTCACTACAAAGAAGAATCATTTCAGTGATCCGATGACAAGTTTTGAACTCGTCTTGCCGAGACCTTTCCAACGAGACCTCAACCACCTTCCTAGCCCTAGTAGTTCCTGAGTTGAAAGTTGTCGACAGACGGACCGAGCGGGCACATAAGGCTTTCTGCTGAAGCCTAAAAGTAACTGGTTAGGGTATTGTTTACACAGATATTGTATACTGAGGAATGCAATTGAAGGGAAAACGGGAAAAAGAAGATGAATCTAACTTCTTGACGCCATTAACGAAAATAAATTGGATGCTAAAGCAAGAAGGAAAGTGCATTATCAGGAGGAATGGAGAGGATATAAACACTGCTTAAAGAACCTGCTGCTTTTGACAGAACCCTCCTCCTGATGACGCTGATGATGATGAAATAAAGCCTGAAATTACTTCACTTCACATTGGTATTATAAAGAATATGACGTCACGTAATGCTTTTGTCTAATTTCTCATCTGAAAGCATTACACTCTTAAAACAAGATTTTATTTCAAAGAATTATTTAACTTAAAATAATAAGTAGTGCACATTAGTGGTGGGTGGGGTCCTCGGTTCGATCCCGGCTCGTATCATGTGAGTTTTAATGGACACACATCGTTTCTCGGGGTTCTCCCATTTTCTTCATTCCACCTATTCATCTCATCATCATCTATTCAGTATGAGCCAAAAGTTGCCTAAAGGTCTTAAATAAATTCAAAATAATTAGTGCAAGTTTCTAAGCACCACTCCACTCTTGATAGATGATTATCCCTGTCAACCATTTAGCTTTGATGAATTATATTTGTTTTGCCCTGCAAATAGGCAACACACATTTACAAAGTGTTTGGTGGGTTGCAGATGTATCAGGCGTATTCTAAAATAAAACATCTACCATGAAATAATTAATTTCGTTGCTCTACATGATTTTTGCTGTTTCGAAAACTAAAATTCGTGTTCTTAGATCTGTTTCTCCTGTGGTTTCAAATTTATTCCTTTTCTCTTTATCATCTACATCAGTTTTTTTTTTGTAAATAATGCATAACTATAATTACTATATTACGAACATTTTTAGTTAAAGTTGTATGATAATATGTGGAGCATTTCTTTTATTGTAATTGCAGTGTTAACAGTATTCTGTTGGTTCATTTCCAGTGTTCAATAACAATAGTTCCTAAACTCATTGAAAACAGGATATTTTTGTCCATTCCTACATCCATAAACTGATACGAGATTAAGAAATTAAAACGTAATATACCCAAATAAAAATTAAACTCAATTCAGGTCTTATTACAAGATGTTTTTTTAGGAAAAGTTAATTATAAAACAATGCTTGGGAACATGTTAGATGGCGCACAGGGTTCGGTTGCAATATGAGCAATAATTTGGCGAGCACTCATTCAGTTTCTGCACTGTAATTGAGTGATATCAACAAGGAATATCCTGAAATGTTTCATCAACATATTAACTCCAACAAAAGATGGCAGCACTGCCTCCGTATATATCTGATGTATTTATATCGTCGCAAGATATGTCTATGCTGCTCCTACAAATTCAAACCTACAGAGTTCTAACTTTCTGGGAAGAAAATTCATAACCAATTCAAGAGTTCGATCAATGCCATTTTTTTTCATTGTTGACATCGCTTGATTGTTGTGAATATCAGAACCTATAACAATAAGGCTCTTTCAACAATGAACAGAAAGAATTAAAAATCGGCATTGATCGAACTCTTGAATTGGTTATGAACTTTCTTCCCTGAAAGTTAAAACTCTCTAGGCTTGAATTTATAGGAGCAGCAAGGAAATTTCGTGCAACGATAAAAATACACTAGACACATACGGAGGTAGTACTGCCATCTTTTGTTGGAGATCGTTATTTTACATTAAACTTGATATTGCATGAATGGAAACGTATGACGAAAGAAACACGTGCACCTAAACTGAATCAGCGGAGAGTTTTTCCTCCATGACAAACATTGGACATGTTGAGAAAAGTCTCTTCTGCTATTTTTCAAAGAGTATTCATAGACCCTTAATGTGTTTTGTAAAGTTTGCTTCAGTGTTGTCAGGTGGAAAGATTCTCGGAAAACGAGAAATCTTGGACCACATGAAGGGTAAAAGGGAAAAAAAGATAAATATCGGGAAATTTTCTTGCATCTTTTTTGGCACTTTGTTTTCAATTTTCAGTAATTTCGAAAGTAAACAAAGCAGGCGGGAAATTTTTCAGTATGTTGAGGGAAATATTGCGACGGGAAACTGACTAACACTGGTTAGTTTCACGTATAAAAATAAAATAGGAAAAAAAAAATCAATTCTCTGCATTTTCATTTACAAAAAAAATAATAAAGTCCATTTTTTTCAAAACCTTACAGAATAAGAAAATAATTTAAGATCAATTTTTAAAAATCTTAAATTAACGGTGTGGAAGATATACAGCCATCTGTCGGCCAGGAGTTCAACTATTATGGACTTTCAATCCTTAAAGAGGAGTCAACGAATCTAAAAATCATTAACAATCTGAAATAAAAAGTGACTTGTAAGCGCCTTCAAAAGAAGTAAACATATTTTGACGTTAAGGACTGAGTACCTTTTCTATATCCCCCCTCCCCTTCTCTCTCTCTCTCTCTCTCTCTCTCTCTTTCCGTTTGTGTGTATGTGTATGTGACTATGTTATCACATATAATGCATAATTATAAAAGGATAAAGCTACCTCTGATATTTCATGGCCTCTGTGTGACCAGTTCTTTGTAAGAAACAACATGAAATCATGTGAGATCTCAGCCTACGTTGGTGGTCCAGTAACCCATCAAGGGATTACACGTAATCAGTATTGTCAATTTAACTACGGAAAGGAAACAGGTTTGATACGTGCCTCCCCCCCATTTCTTTTAATTGTCAGGAAAGAAGTAATTAGACATGTAAAGTCAACGTCATCTTATCTATGCTACTGAAATAAGATTCCAATCACTTCTTGTATATTGACAATAATAACTCACTGCTTGGTCCGTTCATTTACACAGGATGACTTTGAAAATTAGTATCAGTAGTGACTATCCTCAATAATGGCGGGCAAACACATTAAACTTTTAAAATTATATGCATTATTTATATGCTATTTTTTAATTTTAATCCCGCCAGTGTGGTCCAGTGATTAGTGTCGCGGTCTTCGGATCGGCAAACAGATTCGAGTCCTGTTGCTGGCCATCGTGATTGAGATTTTCCACAATTTCACGAGACGAATGCTGGGATGGTAGAGGAAAGTTGTAAAATATATGGAGAAACACAGCTTAATAGAAACTAGATTTAGGGACTCAGTGGTAGAGCGTTGGTTCGGGAAGTCTTGGGTTCAATCTCAGCGGTCGACTATTCTGACTGAGGGTTTTCCAGGGTTTTTCCTTAGTCACACCAGGCGAATACCAAGATGGTACCTATAAAACAAGATCCTGGCCGACTACCTTCCAACATCCTCTTCCCCACCCTATCTTGGACTGAGCCTTAGATGCCTAAAGGTTAAAAAATGAATTGAAATTCAAAGTTCAAACATATTGGGTTACGTGGTTTCTTAATGCGAGGATATGACTTAGTACTTTTAATCTTAAAATATTATTAAAGTGAAAGCTTGAAAACCACATTATAAAGTTTATTTTTAAACATATCATCATTGGATTCTCCACTCTTTTTGACTTCCCGGAAAGTCAACTAATGAGAGAGAAGAACTGAGAGAGAAAAAATGTAAGTAAAAAGCAGGTCTGTGATGTATCAAAAATATTATTAGATAATATATAAAATGGGATAAAGAATTTTTAAAATTATTTTCTTCTGTTTTATTATTCTAAGCGTATTTTCTCTACTATCAAACAGCATTTTAATTTAAAATAAGTTCTTGTAACTTTACTATTTAATTCCATTTTAGAGCTTTCCGTTCGACCACCCTAATTGCCTACAGACATGATTAAAGTGTGAAGCGTGCTCATTTTTATAATTATCAGTAGAGTTGGGCAACACTGATATCTCTGATCGTCCGCAGCGAACAAAAACCGCATAAGTCTGCAAGGGTCAGCGAATTCACACGCGAACAGAATTGTTAGGTGTGAAAGGGCCCTAAGTTCACCAAACGTTTCAGCAGTTATTTTCTGCAACAATCATTCTTCTGAGACCGCTGTGGGACCATCCTGGCATTAAACTAATGAAAATAAGAACACTATACTCCGATTCATAAAAAATGGTTAATGAAAACATTTCGAAAGTACAAAAAAATCGTAATATGGCTACATTGAATCAACCTGAAAATGTGAACTGGTATTTTTAAAATGTGTTTTGAATATTGATTCTGTATTGGTACACTGTGTAACATTTGAGCTTGAAAAATAATTCTGTCGTACATTTTCTTTGAATTGGAGTGTACGTGTTCGTACAATATGTAATGTGAAAAATGCATATGGGTTGTAACTTTACTTAAGTGCTTGTAAAGTCATATTGCTTAAGTATGAACTTCACGTAGCTTAGAAGATGTCATGGTATTTGAAGCTAGATTTTGGTCATCTACTATTTTCTGTCTGTCTTTCTGTCTCCAAAGCTTAAATGCAAGTAAATAGAAACAAACTGACTTAAGTTTTGTGTTTAGCAACCTTCTTGATTTATCCAGCCTCTTCAGTTTGATTGCATTACAACAGTTCTTTGTTCTATTTATACATTATATGAACTTTGTCTTTAATGCAAGCCAGTGCCTCGATGAGAGGCGGTAGAGTACTGACTTCAGATTTTAGTTTGGCGATCTTCATTGACTCAGCTGTTTCTAATTTGGTGACGCTACAGTATATTCATTTCTGTGAAATTGAACATATTCCCACTAGGATTTTTGCTACTTTCTTCTCGGATTTTCCTTCTGAGATTTTTACTACTTTTTTCTCGAATTTTCGTTACTTTCTTCGCGTATATGCGTTACTTTCTTCTCGGATTTTCGCTACTTTCTACTCAGATTTTCGCTAATATCTTCTCAGATTTTCGCTACTTTCTTTTCGGATTTTTACTGCTATCTTTTCGTATTGTTGCTACTTTCTTCTCAGAGTTTCGCCACTTCTTCCTAGGTTTTCGCTACTTTCTTCCTTGTTTTCCAATACTTTCTTCTTGGATTTTCGCTAATTTCTCCTCAGATTTTCGCTGCTTCTTTTTCGGATTTCCACAACTTCTCGGATTTTTGCTATTTTCTTCTAAGAGTTTCGCTACATTCTTCATCTTCACTTCTGATACCAATAAAAGTGTCCAAGTTATGGAATTAACATTTTTTCCAATATGCAGTTGAGTGCGTTGTCATTGGGAACGCCCTATTTATATATATGTTGTAAATTTATTTTATATTCCTTTGTCTTTCCTATTAATTATCACCAAAGTAATTGTATGAATTGTATTTATTTTTTCAGGTAAGAAATGGCTAATCAACTGAGTGAATCTACAGGGCAAATTACAGTCACTGCTAAGTGAAAGATGTGATCATGTGTTAAACTGGAAAAGGTAGGAAGTCATAAATGAGGAAAGAAACGACTCGACACGCTCAAACGCTTGAAGATTTCTGATGATTATGTAGGAAAATTGTCAAAGAATTCCAGTAATAAACTATGAAAGCATATCTAGTTTCAAGTACTTGGGAAATATTTTGAATGGGGAAGGTGAAGCATGAAGTACTTGTGTTAAGTTTGAAGTAGTTGGGAACTATTTTGAACTATGATGACATTCATCCAGTTCAAAAAAAAAAAGTTAATTTTCTTTACACAACGAACATGTTCTGTAAATGTTTTCAAAGAAGTCTTCTGCACATCTATTTCACTGTGCGAAAATTATTATTTGAAACTTAAAAGAGGTAGTATTTACTTTTGTCTTTCTTTAAAATAAAATTTGACTTTTATATCTTTAGAAATCTTACCACCCAAGTAGAATATTCTTTGAAAAAGAAAAAAAATCAACGTCTACTTCTCTTTGTATTATGGGTATGAATTTCCAAGACAACGCGCAACCAAAAGTGCATTTATTTGCGAGGTGGAGTGACACTTCTAGCAGCGTGTAGCATCGTTTTTTTTTTTTTTTGTTGCGAAAAAACAGGTCTTGTCTTCCATTCTTAGAAACCATTATTTCTTCGATGAACCCGTATCGAGATCTTCTGAGAATTCAACCTTTTCAAATTGTCTTCTGAGCTTTTCCCTTTAGCAAAAGTTGTACAGCATTTGTGTGTGTGTGTGTGTGCTTTTATAGTATATTCTATCGAAACCTTTTTTTTAATTGGCCCGCTCCAGCTTAAAGCGATGTAAAAATTATGACAGTCGTGCAGAGATGTCTTTCTACAGGACTCCGCGTGAGCTTTCTGAAATAATATTCTTCATATGTGACGAATTCCAACCCTCTTTTATGATTTATGGGCTCTACAGTGTTACCAACCTATTGATAAAATTGACGAATAAAATACGTAGTATTTTTGAATTGGGATATATTTATGTTTATTACAATAATATCAATAAATAATATAAGCAATATCATTAATACCATATTAATTGTTGACCCATAACTTCTGAAACAGCATCTAATTTAATGTTCCATCACAAAGATAACGTAACATTTTTTTCATAATGAGCCCCCTAAATTATCCGTAATTATAATATACTAATAAAAATCTGAGTAACTGTGAATTTAAAAAAATGTTAAGTGTTTATTACTACATAATCCAGAATGTTCTTCTTAAAAGCCGTAGTCAGTAGATTTAGTTTTGGTTCACAATAACTAAACCTTAAAATTATTTTATTTGAATGGGGGCCCCATGTATTTTCCCGCTCCAGGGCCCCCAATGGTCTTAATCCGGTCTGGATGTGGGTTATCTGAATGCGATATTTTTAGGATATCCTTGTTACGTGAATTATTGCTCGACCACGTGACACTCTCTTTGGATGACATGTGGAGCCAAATTGTTTGTGGTTTCAAACAAAGATAAGGAAGACTTTGAATAACAGAAATCAATGTCGAACGATGCCGGGGATCAAGGCCGCTGGGTGGAGGAGGGAAGTGATCTCTGAAGGTCAAATGGAGTGGTGTACTGTGAGATGCCTTCGAGAGCACAAGAAAAAAAACACTTTCTTTTTCTTTCTTTATTTGCATGCTTCTTATTTTGAAGGTTGTTGGCATGCATCGCTGATCGTTTGGTATTTCGTTGTTGTGTTTGTTTCCAATTCGCGCCTCATTTGTCCTTTTTTTTCTTCTATTTCCTTTTTCCATTTTTAGTATTTTAAAGCTACAAATTTGTTCAGGGAGTGACTAAGGACAAAAGTGATTTGTTCTTTAAAACGCTCTGTAATGTCCTTTTGTCTTGTCTTTCCCCTGCAACACAATTATGAAGCCATTGAGCTGTACTTAACGATATTGGAATGCTTGATTAATATCTAATGTCAGAGGCAAGAGGAAAACATTAAACCTCCTTTCTACAAAGATTCAGTTTTCAGTTCTTTTACAGTTGTTGTTGCTGTGCGGCGTCCGTTTTATTTATGACTTAATTCTTGATCTATGCACGTACTAGACATGATTCACGTTATTTGCAACGATTAAGATATTAATGCTGAGTTTTCATGCACGCTTTGCTTGGGACTGGACTGAGTAGCCAATTGAAATAGGTCTATGTGTTTAAGTATTTCTACTGGCTATCGTAGAAATCGCAAGCAAAACACGTGGCTAGCGCGTACATGAAAAGCCAGCCTACTAAAAAAAAATAAGGTCCATAAAGCGACAACAAACTTAAGAGGCTGCGTTAGAATTGTACTTTTGGTCTATTTTGGACTAAACTTCGAGTGGACAAACAAGGTTTAGAAGTGTCTAATATCAGATCGTAGTTTGATCTGTAATACAATTGAGCACTCCAGTATGGCAAATTAGAGCTCACTGTATCAAATGTGCTCTCGAACTGTATGACAAATTTTGCAAGGTTAACAAAACCCCGTCCCTAAAAAAAAATCCTTTCATAGAATCATTACTAAGCGATTGTTTATGTTATTTCTACCATTTGTTCATATTATGTGCTGAAATACAATACAATAGATATGGAATTAATAATACCATTATTAGCAGCATATAAACAGTATTCTACCAGAATCAGTACATGTAACAAAACAGCATTATTTCAGCATACAGCGTTATTTGAACACATGCTACATATATTTAGAGAATTTTCGTTGAATTCCGAAATATTTTCTTAATGTTTAGTGACTTGGGAAGGTATTAATTAATACAATAGCAAATTAGAGAAACTGAAGAGTTGTCTAGGGGCTGTAACCCCAGGGTCGATCCGAAGTCCTCGTTACTGGCTTGACTACGGAGGCTGGGTAAAAGTAATACGTACGATATCATGTTTGATGCAATTGAAGCAAAAGTTATTAATAAACCCCAATGAGTGAAATTATTACACTGCGTAACAAAATAAAGGGTCACAAAACAATTTCTGAAAATTAGTACGAAATATATTGTGTTTTTTTTTTAGGGGGCGGGGCGCTGAGTTCAAAAATCACCACAGTTTGTCGCCATCACCCATGATTTTGTCCTAATCGGTATGAATATTTGTAACTACCGAGTGAGTCAAAAGTATAGTATTGAAACATCGACCACGTTACCCCTACACCATCCAGATAAGTGAGTCAAAAGTATACACAGCATCGTAGAATACAAATGTGGAATGGTGAAAAAGGGCTACATTTTGGAGTTGATCAACGTTGCTGCCATATTGAATGAAGAATTGCTTGCTTTCTTAAATAGCAAGTAGGTCATGTGACATATCAAATAATACGAGAATGTTCCCAAAAAGTCATTCCGAGTACCAGATTTGACCTTCCTCTTAGAGCGTCGGAGCTATCTTCACAGAAAAGTTGTTGCTTTATATATGAATGGACCCCCAGTACAGCTTTGTTTCTCAAAAGATAATCTACTTCAAAATGTAAGCGTTTCTCATTCTTCTGCATTTGTATATTACGATGCTCCATTTCCTTGACGGTTTGTGAACTACAAGGCTGTGCTGCGACAGTATAGTGTTTATCTTCCTACAAAACATGCATGCAAAATGATATGTGACGCAACTTCTTAAATATTGTTTTCGACTTAAGCAAACCGAAATACAGTCAGAACACGAAATTAAGATTTTTTTTCACTGTTGACTAGTGATATAAGTAGATATCATTTATATTTACGTGCCATATAGCCACCTATAACTTAAGCCTGTCTCATGTGGTAATGTTGACGTTCCTCGACGATCACTTTCCCGAGGTCAAGATAAGGGAAGTTAGTCACGAGGAATTTTATCTATCCCAGAAGCACATCGATGTTAGCCGAGATGAATATCGGACGATTGCGATATAGATCGAGGTCATTATCCGAGATCTATAAATAACGAATGGCAAACATTTCTGCCGATATTGGCCGATTATTGGAAATTGATGTCGATTAGTATCCGAGATTGAAAATGATCGCCGAACATACTTAAGAATATTGTAAATTTCAAACGAAATCTGACATCACTAGTAAAATAGAAAAGATGTTAACATTCGATACTATTTGAGTATAACGTTATACTATCAGCGCCGACCGAATCCAAAAGCTTTAATCAGTGGCGTATCAGGCCACTTACTTGCGGCGGTAGTATCGCAGGTATCATCTGCTCTGCGCATGCGCTATTCTACACTTGAATTTTGTAGCCACACCCACCAACTCTCAAAGGGGAGAGATGTTATCATAAATGCGTTCTGACGATTATTCATACGTCATATATCCCACACTGCTGCCCATATTTAACTTTCTTTTCTCTGAATTCATAAAAGATGTAATTCGTATATTCACTGTGTATCGAACGCGACTCGCTGCGCTCCCAACATGGGAGTTTGGGGGGGGGGGGTGCGTCCCCCTTTATCGTAAACGGAGAGTTTCTGGCCGACTCCATACAAATATACCACCCCCGGGGGATGCGCCCCCATATGGAGGGTTTTTCACTATTTTGGTGACATAATGGTCATGGTTCACTTTCATGACAAACTTCGTTTGTCTAGCTTTAGTCGGTTAGAAAATGTGTTTTCGGTCGGCCATTTTGGATTAATGATGCTGACTTTCCCAAACCTTTGTTCTATTTTCCTAAACTACTAGTTATGATACACCTTTATGCTAAATTTCGTATCTCTAGCTAAAACGCTGTGGAAAATTGATTTTTAAGTCCGCCATTTTATATCCAAGATGGCATCTTTGAACACATCTCGTAATATTTACGTAACGAACTGATGATATTCTACCTTCGCTCCAAATCTCATTTCAGTACTCCCTGCCGTTTAGGCTGTGTATTCTATAAAACAGAGTTTGGCGGCCATTTTGGATCCAAGATGGTCACTTTTTAAACATTTTATTATATATTCGTGACTTGCACGTGAAGATACAACTAAAAAGAAAATTTAATTTCTCTAGCTCAAATGGTGTCGAAAATGATTTTGGGGCGGCCATTTTGAATCCAAGATGGCGACTTTCGCAAAATTTTGTATTAATTTGCTAAACTACTAGTTATGATACACATAAATCCAAAATTTCGTATCTCTATCTCAAACGTTGTGGAAAATTGAGTTTTAAGTCCGCCATTTTGGATCCAATATGGCGTCTTTAGGTACATTGTGTTATATTTTCGTAACCTACAATTGATAATGTACCTCTATACCAAATTTCATTTCAATAGCCCCAGGCGTTTAAGCTCCCTTTTCTATGCAACAATGGGTTTAGCGGCCATTTTGGATCCAAGATGGCAACTTTTTCAAAATGTCGGATTTTTCCCTTTACCTACTCATGGTCCTACACCTTCATACCAAATTTGGTGTTTGTAGCTCCAGTAGTTTGGCCTGTGAATTTATATGGATGAATGAATCAGTCAGTCAGTCAGAGTGAGTGAGTGTCCATGGGGCTATATAGTATATGGATGAATTCTAGAAATAGGACAAGAAGTCTGTGAGGCACCCTGGGAGGTAAAGAAGGTTGAGCTTAGGACTGACTACCCTACCTCAATTCGTACCGTAGATCGAGAATATGTGGAGTGCCACCTCTACAATTCCCATACTCATCCCACAGAGGATACCATTACTAGGGCCCGGATTCTTAGATTTTAAACTATTCTGTTCCTTGCTAGTTAAGAGTGTGATATTTTAATATAAGAGGGTTCGCAACGATGAAAAATGTATCTGCAGTTCCCCAGGGGAACAAATTACAGAGGATTTATGTTGGGCTTAGTGTAACATTTTTTATATACAAGCTCAGTGACCTGACTATAAAAACTTGGAAATGACACAGGGGTACCAGTAATTCTAAAATTATGTTCTATAAACTGGTGAAAATTAAGCAAAAAAGTCTTCATGAAGTTTTGTGGTTTGAATCCAAGGAAAAATGTAAGTAAAAATAAAAGGATTAAAATAATATTATTTTCAATGTGTTTATTGTTTTTTTAATAGGTTCTAACCATTACCTTATATTAATAAGATGTACTTAAAACAGAATTCACTTTGGTTATAAAGTTTTCGATTTTACATGAATAATAAAACACATTCACGAAAATCGTGTTCTTTTTAATCCAATAAACAATTCTTGTCTCTCTCCAACCTCTCTAATATTTTACTACTTACTAACTTTGCTGTATCTTTGCCTCAATACATCGTATTGCGATAAGAAATAAGTTTGCCTTTTCAAGCGTTAAACATCCTAGTAGGAGCATACTTTTCTTTTAAAGTTAGACGAATTTTCCATATTAAATTTACGTCAATATCAATTATAAACTACTTGAAATATCTATTTTCATTAGCTCAAACGCGAGAGACATCTTTTGAATACAAAATAGCTAAAATGCTTGAGAATTTTAATACAATATTCTTGGATATACTTGAGATATTCTTCTTTCACGTATTAAAATGCTTTCCTGTCTTCATTTTCAGTGTTTATACATTTAATTCATTAGTACAACAAACACGATCCAAGTTTACAAAAATGTTCTTCTGTTTTTACTAATGATTTATGCTAGCCATGCACACGACAACACAAATTCACACAGTTGCCAAGTCTTGCAAATTTCTTCTCACGATTTCTTCAATAGTTTTATTCACAAGTCACGTATGCCGTGTTAATACTTTTTGTTATTCTTTATCAACTTTATTTCTCGTAGACTCTCAGAAACAACTTCACATCAATTTTTTTTAATATCTTTTTTATTTCTTTTCAGGGGAGGGGATAATATCTTGCTCGCGTCAAAGCTAGAAATCAGATAATTTTTCACTTTTGATTTTCTTTACTAGAATATGAACAGATTGGCATTTAAAGTTAGCGTTAATTAATAACCGTCAACGTCGAGAAGTCGTTAGTTTATCCAAGTCTCGTTGACGTTCGGGCTACAGGCTTCGCTGTCAAAATTTGTCCGTTTCACAGGTCTGAGTTGTATAGTGGGAAGAGGTGTATTGATGCGAGGGGGAAAAGGATAATGCCAAGAAAATACAACCGGTCGAAAGAAGACAAACGTCTTCAAAGTAACATATTATCTCTTATATACAGGATATTTAAATTGCATTTAAGTAATATTTTTTGTAGTACAAGGGTGATAATTAATAACTTGCATTTCTGTTCAAGAAAAGAAAAATAATTATTAATTTCGTAGGTAGTGATGGACTAAAGGCCACTTTAGACGATACAGTTTCTCGTACGATCCCTCGTCTCGTACGCAATCTCATCGTTTACATTCTCTGATCGTGTAAAGTACGGATTGTACGATTTGTCATGGCATTTCCGATGTGTTCTCTAAATAGTAACGGTCCCATTTTTCAGCGGGTTTTCCGTACAATCTATGGCAGCGCCCCTACTGGCAATATAGCGTACTTGCCTATTCGGCTGTTTTGTTATTGATTACAAGACAAATAAAACATATTCATGTTATTACTTGATGCAGAAGTCAACATATATGATGGCACAATAACTATTACAGCTATAAATATCTAAAATATTTTTTAAGGAGTGTAAAAAGTCAAATAATACTGCAGTTTAGCTACTTCTGCCATAGAGCATTGGGAATGCCTCATAATGCTACGTTTTGCGTTCCTATAGGCATAAAAGATACTACAATGCGTGAAAAATATATTTAAAAAATGTGTCATGTGAAAGTTCCGATGTAATCTAATACCTACCGCTTCTCTTATATAGTGTGCAATGTAGTTGAAATAAGGTGATTTTCATTGCTTTTCTGGTGCGTAGTCTCGAATATGCTGCAGGAAAGACATGTGTGAGAGGACACAATGTAGATGGTACTATAAATATGTATCCTTGCAATCATATCCTTTCTCCGTCATGATTTTGAATAAGATATATACACTTTTCGCATCCGAAATAATGAAATACATTGAACAGTATATTACAGGAGTAGACTTAATGTAGATAGAGTGACGACGTCAAGCCAGAACTGGCTGTGCAAGTCCATACGTGAGCTAGGTAATTAATCGTACAAACTTATTTTTACAAGGGTTAAGACAGCTGACCCTCCCTATGCATACCCATGTACCTTATGTGCGTGTACAGTGTTTTCTGCACCTAGGAATTACTAAAAGCTACATTACTCCTCATTTTTGTATTTTGCATGTATTGTAGTACCTTTCTTTGCTATATGAACGTGAAACGTAGCATTTTGAGGCCTTTCCATTGCCCTATGGTAGAAGTAGTTAAACTGCAGTATTACCAACTGTCCCACATATGTATAAATAGGAGTTAATATATATCGCGGTTTGTATACTTTTGAAGTGGTGTGTAATGCCACATATCTTATTAAGTCAGGAATATTGTAAAAAACAACACAAATGACTCCGAACTTATCACCGAAGACTGGACAAATTCTTCAACGCTATTTGTGTATCCAAGTTGAAATATCTTTATTGAAGTACAGAATTATTGTTTTATTTATCTTTGGATTGTGTCATCCAAAAGTTTTCGTTTGCAATCACATTCCCTTCCATATTCAGAGTTAAATTTGCCTCTACTTATGTCAAATGCCAGAATATTTCTGTCAGGGAAGGAGTTTGTCTCCATGCCAGGTCAGTTGTTCTAAAGTAAGGGTTGAAGAAGATAGGTGATTAATTGTTTGAGGTTCAATTATGATTTAGTGCCAGCTAGTCTAGTCGCTTTTTCCTGTTCGGAGACGATGACCTCCTAATAAAATTTGTGGGAACGAAGGAATTGACAGGGGAAGTTCGATTTTTGTGGTCTGGTGTGTTGGGACTTTTTTTTTTTTTTTAGTTACCGTACGTTTAAAGCGAACTGCACGAGACATTTGACCTCTTTCTTTTTTATGACGTTAAACAGAACACCATCTCTTCCCTATGCATGGTTTGTAAATAAACTGGATCGAACAATTCTATGAAGCTATCTCTACTTCTCATCAACACTTGTAACCAACCAATCATGGTAAGTATAAAGATAACCCAACTGAACTTTCAAACACATAGCAGAAAATTTAGAAAAAAACTTCCATCGTAATACAAAATATCACAAAATCATAAAATATGGTATTGGGAACATCGTACGATTGGCATTACTAGCTGAGCTCTTTGAGAGTACAAAGTTTAGTGGAAGATTGTCTACAAGGGTACGCGCTCAACAAGGGTTAAATACCACTGTTCTAGCCCATGCTTTTAAATTTATGTCCCAAAGCACGCAGTGAAACCCCTCGTGTAGA
This sequence comes from Lepisma saccharinum, assembly GCA_022664845.1. Lineage (NCBI taxonomy): Eukaryota > Metazoa > Arthropoda > Insecta > Zygentoma > Lepismatidae > Lepisma > Lepisma saccharinum. Next base: position 50,362 of record JAGDQP010011307.1, read on the forward strand.
CAAGTACCGGTACATTTAAAATGATAGGTTTTGTTAGAAGGCGCGATTGCTCGCGGCAAAATCGCCGCGTTTTCCCTGCTCGTGTAGAATCAGCCTAACACCAGAAATGTTGCTTACGGATGGATATAGTAGCGAAATATGTTTGGAATGCGTCATGGAAATAATTTCGAATATCCAGAAACATGAAATTTATAATCCCGGAATTTTGGGACAGCAGGAAAGAAGCGGGATCCGGGAGCCTAAGCATTAAAGTCACAAAAATCTGATTCATCAAATCTCTCCAGTGAGGAGTTTGTTACTGTTTTATAAGCTTTGATTCATGCACCAGAACATTAAATTGTTTCCACACTCTCCATATTTAAGAAGCTACAATTCTAATTTTCACTTAGCGTAGACAACATGTTCATTTTTATAATAAATCATCTTTAAACCAAAGAGTAATTAAGAGATTTATCCACAACATTGCTTAAGTATTCGCATTTCTTAAAGAAAAAAATAGAAACGAGGGTGGTGTGTGTTCTGCCCCAAGTCAGCTCTATAATCTGAAAGTCCCTGTGTGCGTGAAGGGTGGTGGACACTTTACCTTCCTAGTGAAGTAGAGTAAATCAGGGAGAGATGGCGCACATTTTAAAAAAAAATGTTATTCCAAGTCCCATGATCTACTTAAAATAAAAATACCTAATTAGTATGGTGACCAGTCATGGTCCTGATAAACACACCAAAAGCTATATTCTAATCACCCATAGGTGTGAGATTTTTTTTGTAAAACATTACATCGCGAAGATCCCGTATGCTATGGGTGACACGCCGAACCTATAAGGGCGATGCGCCGCATATCATAAAACCAGACTAAAAGTGATTTCTCTACCCAGGCTGATGTTCCATTTGCCTTGTGTAAACAAGCTGCTGCATTATAGAATTTGGGAGGAAATGAAGCTATGTAGGCCTACTTTGTCTAATGTCTACTGTAGAGTAGCTACAATATTATAACGTAAAAAAGAAGTAAAAGTTAAAAAATCACAGGCTATGTTCATCTCCTATTTCAACTAAAAATACAAGTTGAAAAGTAAGGCAGTAGCCATTGACTAAGTTTAGACCAGTTTCAGTAGAATTAAAAAATAGGCCTACTAAACGAAAAACAAAAGAAGGTTAGGCTACCTATTTAAAAACAAACTTAGGCTACTTATTTAGCTAAATATTTTTGTAGCCTATACAAGTAGCAAAGTAGTCTATTAACATTCAAACTTATAGGCCTACAAAACACTCAAAACACATTAGGACTATGGTAATGGCCGAAATACAAAACTTACTTGGCTTTTTTTTTCTGTCTTTGCGACCACAATCAATACAATATATATAAAAAAAATTGTGCAGTCATCGTGCAACCATAATTTGCATGTAGCACAGCATACCCATTCACATGCTTCCTTGTTTTTTTGGTAGGATCCACCACATTCCTTGCAGCTATCCGTGTCGTTATCATGGCTTGTTTCCTTGACAGGATTTAGGTTTTACACTTGAGCTAGGTCTATCATTGTTGTTATGAGAAGGAAATTCGTCATCACTTTCAAATAAGCCTACAAAATCTAAATGCAAACGTTTCCTTCTAGGCCTAGTTTGAACAGCTTGTCCACTTTATTGTTCTCTTGGTATGCATATCCTTAATTGTTGTGGGTGTTTTATGCATAACAAACGCATAAACAAGTGTATTTAGTTTTCATATACATTATAACGTTTATATAACTTCGCTAACAATGTTTCATAATTCATGTTAAATCATAGGCCTAAATTCATTCTGTGTGGCATGTGTCCCTTATGAGAAAAGTGCGGCACGTGTACCGGATTTCATGGCGGCGTCTCTCCCTATTCTCTACGGGTGAGACGCCGCAACTCGTGACTCGTTGACCTTAAGAACCAAGATGACTAAACTAAACTGACAACATTTCGAGCAGACTTTGCTATTGCTGCAAACGCAAAAAGTCATAATAATGTAGTACTTTACCGTCAAATACGAATCTACTGTAAGGTGAAAAAAAAATGAAGGAAAACATCAGACTTACCTCGGTTAATGCGTCGTACAATGTGTAAAAGGAAATATACGCACACACGGCCACTTCACTTTTTTTCTCACGTCTATGCGCTCCTGCCGACAATTCGCAAAAACTAGTGCGCAGTCTATCCCGTATGCGGCGACTCTCCCGGAATTACCCTACATTACTTTTGCATATGTAAACCCATGCAAAAGTCCAGGGTACTTTAACAGAATTGACACGATAGAGCTCGCTTCACGACTCGTTCGGAGTAGAAAATATTAACCTCAAAATTGACGCCAGAACCATCTAACCTAACCTAACCGATGATTAGTGAACTTCATAGAATTTGAAAATGCGTATATGCAGTGTTCGATTTGTAGTGGGGGATGGCTGGAATTTCCCACCCTCTGCAACCCCTGGTTCTGTTATCCGATATATCCTCCCAAGTCTGGGATATAAACGGATATAAAATACGATATTCTACGTTATGAGAAAAATTTTCCCCTCTCTGGAAATGGTTCAAATCGGACACTGCGTATATCTATAAATAAATAATGTTTCTGAAAATAAAATAAAACCTCTCTCCCCTGGAACCGAACCCAGGCCACTGGATTAGCTGTCCAATACAGTAGCCACAACCCTAAAGCACCAACTTGCAAGTGTTTACTTGCCAGCGTTTTTAATGCATCAGTGTTTCACGACACGCCCAGTAGTCAAAACACGTAATCTCACTCCAAGTTATACTTTCTACCCTGAATGACTCCTCTCTCATCCCCTAGGAAACTGTCAATGGTGCAAATAACTGAAATAAATATCACCAACAAAACATAGTTGCACGTCTTGCAATTAAGATCAAAAAACACAACTGCTGAACAAGACTATATTATTCGTAAAAAATTAAATTACATGTAACGTTTCGACCTTCTAGCCAAGA